>CAUYQU010027680.1:0-40329 GCA_963574635.1 Cheracebus regulus
TTTTTTTTTTTTTTTTTTTTTTTTTTTTTTTTTTTGCTTATGCTGTTGGAAGAGATAGCCTGTGCTAAGGTCCATGGCAGGCTCTGAAGGAGCCAGATGTGGCTGGTGTGAAGCCTGAAGCCTTGGAGTCAGGGCTGATGCCTGTAGGAATTCTCAGCCTCTCTACAGTTGCTGACTTAACATCGCGCAGTCTCCACCAACTATATTTTCCTAACAAAAGTCTAGTGGGTTTGTTTTTTTCTTTCTTGTTAAACAGATACACACAAGTGCTGCAGGAACAGCATTCCTCAAAGTGCACACTCTGCAGATACACCTGGTCAAGCGTCCTGAGAATGTTGCTTTTTTCTTGCTGAAGTTCAGAGTGTTTTACAGGCAAGCGTGGACTTCAGTGGAAAGCAAGTCATGTGTAGGTTGAATGTTGCCAGAGAGACCCTGCCCTTTCTTCTCCTTATGCCTCAGTGAGACAGAGATAATTTACTCTACGTTTCCATCCTAGGTTATACAATCAGATACCCTTCCGCAGTCAAAGTAACTAGGGTTAAACATTACTCATCAGCTGTCCTGCTAAGTTTTTACTGTTTAGTTTTTTCATGGATTGGGTGTTGGTTACGTAAGGGCCTTGTGGGGAGAGGCTCTGTTTTCTTTGTGGTGTGATATTGACTGTATAATCGTTTCCTAATTACTATTAGGTAGGGTGATGGTGGGTTCAGGTGTAGATTACTATATTTATGGCATAATCCTACCACTTCTAAGTCCCAGACCTTGGAAGATGAGCAGAGATGGGCTCTTTCGTTCCTGATGGAGTTCATTGCATCTGGCTGTGGCTGGTGGTGGCGTCCTTCTGTTTATCTCCCTCCGAGCAGAATGCTGTTTATCCCATGCCTTCTCGGATCTGTTGGCATTTCAGTGATGCTATCTGCTGAGTGAGCCTGCTCACTAGTTGCTCCTTGGCTGTGAAGGTCCCTAGCTGCGCCAGGTACCTGTAGCTGAGGTAATGCTTCACTCACTCCATCTTCTCTGATGTCTGTTCCCTGGGTCCCTTATGTTCACTTCCGTTAGAGCTCATCCACTCCAGGTGGTGGGACTCTCTGGCCACCTTAGTCTGTGAAATTCTGTCAAAGCACCCTGGACTCTTATACCTCCTTGATACACAGCATCTGGTTCTGTTTTGTAACTCCCTGGCTTTCAGACTTACAGGATACTTTTGAGTCCAGAGTTTACTATCTGACCTTTCTTTCGTGGGGAACAAAATCTCCAGCCCTGACTTTTCAGGAGCTGAAATGAGCTTTGCAGAAGTGGTCTGGGCTGAGTGGACAGAGAAGCCCTTGCCTGGTCATCGAGGCACTTGCCTATTCCTACTCTCTAATGGCTTCTTGTCTGCCACAAAAAGAAAATCAGGAACAAATTTCAAATGTTCTCACAGAACATGGGATTCCCATTACACTAGGGCTTCCAGCAGAGGACAGGAAAGAGCAACTTGCCCAGAGGGGACTGGGACGCTCCAGAAGCTGTGCGGACAGGCCGCACGTGTCCTCCTGTGAGTCGGCTTCACTGGACCCACATGCGCCTCCTGCTTCAGGGGTCCTTCTATCTTCAGCTCAAAATTAACAAACTCACTCATGTTCTCACAGTGAAACCAGAATTCAAAACTAGGTTTGGCTCTAAAACCTTGCTCTTTCTACTCGACTTTACTCAGAATAGATCCTAGGGAAAGATGGAAACAGAAATACGGATTCCCTTTTGTATACACACATGGCTCCTGTCGAATTGCATCGTGGGGAACTATTCTGCTCTAAAGAACTTTTAAGATGACTTTTCTTGTGTCAACCCATTAACTTTTGAAACTGTGTCCTAAGTCCCTTCTTTCCTCCCTACTCATGCTGCTAAGCTAGTCCCTGAAACTTTTTTTCTTTTTTTCCGACGGGGTTTCACCATGTTGGTCAGGCTGGTCTTGAGCTCCCAACCTCAGGTGATCCGCCCACCTTGGCCTCCAAAGGGCTTGGACTACAGGCATGAGCCACCACGCCCGGCCCCTCCCTGAAACATTTCATCTTCCCAATCCCAGACGCATAGATTCTCTTATCTGCCAATTCCTGTCGGCCCCACAGTCTAACATTCCAGCTCTGTGTTCCTTGTAAGTCTGGAAATCTCACATCCTACCTTTATGGATTTGTTTGTTTGAGATGGAGTCTTGCTCTGTTGCCCAGGCTGGAGTGAGTGGTGCGATCTTGGCTCACTGCAACCTCTGTCTCCCGGGTTCAAGTAATTCCTGTGTCTCAGCCTGCCACGTAGCTGGGATTACAGGCATGCACCACCACCCCCAGGTAATTTTTTCATTATTTTATTTATTTGAGACAGAGTCTCACTTGTCACCCAGGCTGGAGTACAAGGACAGGATCGGCTGACTGCAACCTTCGCCTCCTGGGTTCAAGTGATTCTCCTGCCTATGCCTCCTGAGGAGCTGGGATTACAAGTGCCCACCACCACACTTGGCTAATTCTTTCGTTTTTTTTGAGATGAAGTCTCACTCTTTCACTCAGGCTGGAGTGCAATGGTGCCATCTCAGCTCACTGCAACCTCCGCCTCCTGGGTTCAAGCCATTCTTCTGCCTCTGGCTCCTGAGTAATTGTGATTACAGGCACCCATCACCATGCCCAGCTAATTTTTTTTTTTTGTATTTTTAGTAGAGACAGAGTTTCACCATGTTGGCCAGGCTGGTCTCGAACTCCTGATATCAAGTGATTCACCGGCCTTGGCCTCCCAAAGTTCTGGGATTACAGGCACAAGCCACTGCTCCTGGCCTAATTTTTGTGTTTTTAGTAGAGACGGGGTTTCACCATGTTGGCCAGGCTTGCTCAAACTCCTGACCTCAAGTGATCCACCCGTCTTGGCCTCCCAGAGTGCTGGGATTACAGGCATGAGCCACTGCACGCAGCCTACCCTTATGTTTTAAAAACATGTGAAGCTCCAGCTTAGGTTAAAAGTTACCACTTTCCTTTTCTATGCTTGATGTATATTTCTTTGAGAAAAATCCGTGAGAACCTCTGCTGCTGTAAGTTTATTGCATATATATTTTAACCTAAGTTGTTTCTTGGACATTTTAGTTCAATTCACTGACTCTTTGTAGTGAACTAACGCTGTGGCCTTAGTTCACCACCAGCTCAGGGGCTCCATTCTGTTTCGGTTTACATAGAGTTTCTTTTAAGTCTGAAATAGCTGTCCGTTTTTAAAAATGGGGACATTTTATGTAAATCTAGATTTCTAGAGTCTCTTGAAAATGGAAAGGTGGCACGCTGGCCTCCTCTTCCTCATGGAGTTATCTTTTTAAATTTTATTTATTTTTTTAAGATGGGGTTTCACCATGATGGCCAGCCTGGTCTTGAACTCCTGACCTCAGTGATCCACCCACCTCGGCCTCCCAAAGTGCTGGGATGACAGGCGTGAGCCACCGCGCCCGGCCATGGAGCTATCTTTTCATGAAAAGCAGCAGCTGCTCCCCTGGCCCTCCTGGCCACCTTCACTGCTTTCCCCGTTCGACCCTAGAGAGTATTTTTCTGTGGTGCTTCTGCTCCACGTTCTCCAAGTTCCTGAATTTTGTCAGCTACTTCGTAGGAGAGATTGATGCCGAGTAAAGGACCTTGGTTTCTTCCTTCTACCATTTTTTCCTTCTCTCCTGCCCCTGGAGAAGAGCTGTTCCATCTCATCAAGGCTAACTCCAGTTTTCATGCTCTCCAGATCATCCCTTGATACAGAAACGTGATCATTGCCTTAATGTTAAAAGTAAAAGCGTCCCCTAACCCCGCGTTTCCCTGCAGCTGCTCCTCCAGCGCTCTGACTGACCTGTTCCACAGGCAGCAACATTTCTGGCCTCTGTTGCTCGGGATCCGCTTGCTTGTTAGCTTCTCATCTGCCCTGACTTCCGTTTTCTGAAAGTGGCATGTTCTGACAGTTTTCATTGTCTCTACCCCTGGGCGCTATTTGGCCTTGCTAACTCTCCCGTCTTACAGTTCTTCTTTCAGTTGGAGACACATTTTGGCGTTTTGATTTCTGATTATTCGTTTTGTTTCATCTTTCTATCACTTAGATGCAGGCATGGTGCAAGACTCTATCCTTGGGCCCCTGCCTTTCGTGCCCTCATCCATGGGCTTCACGTGGTCCTACTGGGCAGATGTCCGCAGCCCTGGACTCTCACCCGGCATCTCCTGGGCTCCCGGTGGTGTTCCTTCAAGTCCTCTACTCGAAACCCCCTCAAATTGACGTTGCCATCTCATTCCTCATGACTGCACCATCTTTTTTTTTTTTTTTTGAGAGAGTCTCGCTCTGTCGCCAGGCTGGAGTGCAATGGTGTGATCTCGGCTCACTGCAGCCTCCGCTTCCCGGGTTCAAGTGATTCTCCTGCCTCAGCCTCCCGAGTAGCTGGGACCACAGGCACGCGCCACCACGCCCGGCTAATTTTTTGTACTTTTTAGTAGAGACGGGGTTTCACCATGTTGGCCAGGTTGGTCTCGATCTCTTGACCTCGTGATCCGCCCAAAGTGCTGGGATTACAGGCGTGAGCCACCGCGCCCTGCCTGTCGCCTTCATTCTATTCTGATGGCTGCCGTGCGGGTCAGGCCCTTTATCATGTGTGAGCAGGATTCTGACCACGGCCTCTCACCTGGTCTCTCTGCAGTGTGTCTTTGCTTGAGTCCAGGCGACCTGCCATTCTTGGATCCCAACTCTGATCCTGTCATTCCTCTGCTTGAAGCCTTGAGTGGTGCCCCTTTCCACCAAGCTAAGGCCAGGTCCCTTGGGCTGATATTCAAGGCCTTTATAGTCTAATTTGTCACCCATGATTTCCCTTCTGCTGGCTGTCCTTCAGCCACATTGGATTGTAGCTCTTCCTTGACCACACCCCCAAGCTTTCACTTTCTTTGTTTTAGAGACAGTGTCTCACTTTGTCGCCCAGGCTGGAGTGCGCTGGCACGATCTCGGCTCACTGCAACCTGTGCTTCCTGGGTTGAAGTGATTCTCCCGCCTCAGCCTCCCCAGTAGCTGGGATTACAGGTGCCCACCACCATGCCTGGCCAATTTTTGTATTTTTTTAGTAGAGACAGGATTTTGCCATGTTGGTTAGGCTGATCTTGAACTCCTGACTTCAAGTGAGTTGCCTGCTTCTGCCTCCCAAAGTGCTGGGATTGCAGGTGTGAGCCACCGCGCCCGGCCAGCTTTCGCACTTGGAAAACGTGCTGTCTGCGCTGTTCTGTGTCTAAAACGGTCTCGTCCTGCTTTCGCACTTGTTGAAATGCCATCCATCTGTAGGCTTCAATTGAATCCTGCCTGACTCTTGAAGGTTTCCTGAATTCACTTCATATTGTAGGTCTTACCTCATTTACACTCTGCTCACAATGATAGGGATTTTTTTGGTCTTTTTTTTAGTTTTTGTTTTTGTTTTTTGGGACAGAGTCTTGCTGTGTCACCCAGGGTGGAGTGCAGTGGTGTGATCTCGGCTCACCACAACCTCTGCCTCCCGGGTTCAAGCGATTCTCCTGCCTCAGCCTCCCGAGTAGCTGGGATTACAGGTGCGCGCCACCACGCCGGGGTAATTTTTAGTAGAGACGGGGTTTCACTGTGTTGGCCAGGCTGGTCTGATCTCCTGACCTCGTGAGCCGCCTGCCTCCGCCTCCCAGAGAGTTGGGATTACAGGCGTGAGCCACCGCTCCCGGCCAGTTATTTTGTTCTAAAACATTTTCTTAGCTATAGTTGACTATAAAGTCTCCTGAGAATAGTGTGGCTGTATAACTTTATCCTATCAACCAGCTGACAGTGTTTTGCATATCAGTGAGGGGCAGATGCCTGTGGCATGAAGAAGTGAAATCAGGCTTGGGTAATATGTCTTCCTCATGCTGAAGTGGAAAATAGAGGGAACTGCGTTCATGATCCGAAACAGATTTCACTTGCCGCAGCATGCTATTCGAAGACGCTGATTGTTTGGGAAAGGGAAGAGATTGGTAGGGAGCAGAGAACTGTGAAGTCAAGCTGACAACCATCGCTTTGCCTGCTTGTCCTAGGGCCTCAGTCCTGACTGAATTCTGCCCACAGGGCTGGAGGAGGATGAGGACTGGCCTCAGCTTTTACGGTGTTTAGGTTTGGGGGGTGCGGAGCAGTCCCCTAAACTTAATTTGTAGCATAAAGAGCCCATGAGAACTGTTAAAGGTTGTTTTGTCTGCATGGTTCTCGGCTCACTTGACTCAGAGCTAGAACTTGGGGAGGGAGGCACAAGGAACAGATTGCAGGTTGCTACACACTCCTGTCCTGTTGGCTGGGGCTCTGATAGTGGGCACACAGGATCCTGAGGACTGCACGTGTGACCAAGGGCTTCTTCTAACCTGGTGCCACCTTGACCGCTCAAGTTGGGTAAAGGTGAGCCCAGGGTGGCTGTGATTAGTTCACCCAGGCTTGATATTCTTCTGTGACCCATGAGGGAGGGAGTGATCCCGAGGCTGAGGGGAGAGAGGAGGCGTCAGAGGCAGCCTAGGGTGATTTTTAAGCTCTGGTTCGTTTGCTGTGGTTTAGGTCTGCATTAGACCTGAGGCGGGGGCCAAGCATCATTTTTTCTAAATCTCAACAGGTGATTCTGAGGGGCAGCTAGGATTGAGAATCAAATTTGTAAGGGGATTGTGAGTGTTAAATGAGATAATGTGCCACAGAGAGTTCTCAAATTATGACATGATTTATTATTGCTGGCATCACCTGACAGGCTACAGAGTTATGATTCCAGCTACATTTTTCTGCTCACTCGGATGACACAGCAGGACTGGGCATGGGTGGACAGTGCCTAGGACTGAGGAGATGAAGGAAGATCCTGTTATTCTGCCGGCTTCACTCGTCAAGAAGTTGCTATTTTCCTTCTCCTTCCGAAGAATTTACTTTCCCCTGGCCCATGTTTTGTCTGGTCTCTAGCAGCTCCAGAATTCCTTTTCTTTTTTTTTTTTTTTTAAGATGGAGTTTCACCATGTTGGTCAGGCTGGTCTTGAACTCCCAACCAAAGTGCTTGGATTACAGGCGTGAGCCACCACCCCGGCTGTCCTTTTCTTTCTTTTTTTTTTCTTGAGACGGAGTCTCGCTCTGTCACCAGGCTGGAGTGCCGTGTCGCCATCGCAGCTCACTGCAACCTCCACCTCCCGGGTTCAAGCGGTTTTCCTGCCCCAGCCTCCCAAGTAGCTGGGACTACAGGTGCACGCCACCACACCCAGCTAATTTTTTTCGTATTTTTAGTAGAGACGGGTTTCACCATGTTGGCCAGGATGGTCTTGATCTCCTGACCTCGTGATCTGCCCACCTTGGCCTCCCAAAGTGCTGGGATTACAGGTGTGAGCCACCATGCCCTGCCCAGAATTCCTTTTCAAAATGACACCTGGAAGCTCATAAGAGTTATACAAATAGTGCTCTGCTTTTGAGCAGGAAACGTTTCAGAAAACTCCATGTTCACCTTAGTGTTTGGGAAATGCTCAGTGTTTTTGCCAGGCTCCTACTGACTTTGAGAGTTCCAAGTAGCTCGCAGGAGATCATAGAGTTTTGATGAGCTAAGTGGCTTTAAGATTCCTTCACCCGGCGGGGCACCGTGGCTCAGGCCTGTAATCTCAGCACTTTGGGAGGCGGAGGCGGGTGGATCCCTTATGGTCGAGAGTTCAAGGCCAGCCTGGTCAACATAGCAAAACCCTGTCTCTACTAAAATACAAAAATTAGCCGGGCATGGTGGTGCACGCTTGCAATTCCACCTACTCAGGAGGCTGGGGCAGGAGAATCACTTGAACACGGGAGGCGGAGGTTGCAGTGAGCCGAGATTGTGCCACTGTAGTCCAGCCTGGGCAACAAGAGCGAAACTTCGTCTCAAACCAAACCAAACCCAGCCAAAACAAGATCATTTCACCCCACCTTTGTCCCCTTCCCCGTCTAGGCCATGATATTTATTTTATTTTTTTTAGAGACAGGGTCTTGCTCCGTTGCCCAGGCTGGAGTGCACTGGTGCGATCTGGGCTCACCCTTGAGGTTCCGTACTCAAACATCTTCCTGCTTCAACTTCCCGAGTAGCAGGGACAATAGGCATGTGCCTACAGGCCCAGCTAAATTGTTTTAAAATTTTTACATGTGTAGAGACAAGGTCCCGTTTTGTTTGGTCTCAGACTCCTGGGCTCAATCAATCTTCCTGCCTCTATCAAAGTGCTGGGATTACAGAGGTAAGACACCATGCCCAGGTGCATACTATTTTTTATTTTTATTTACTTATATTTATCAGTTCATCATCTTTTTGAGACAGTCTCTCTGTGGCCCAGGCTGGAGTGCAACGCTGCAATCTCGGCTCACCGCAACCTCCGCCTCCTGGGTTCAAACGATTCTCCCACCTCAGCCTTCTGAGTAGCTGGGACTCCAGGCATGCGCCTCTGTGCCTGGCTGATTTTTGTGTTTTTAGTGGAAACAGCGTTTCACCATGTTGCTCAGGCTTGCCTTGAATTCCTGATCTCCATCTGCCTGCCTTGGCCTCCCAAAGCGCTGGGATGACAGGTGTGAGCCACTGTGCCTGCCTCCATGATATTTTAAAATAGGACACAGGTAACAGTTATCTTAGAACAGCGGTGGTTTTGACATGCAGGCTGGCTTCCCTAAAGCCCCACTGACACTAGGATCAATTGAAATGGGGTCTTGGCCGGGCGTGGTGGCTCATGCCTGTCATCCCAGCACTTTGGGAGGCCAAGGTGGGCGGATCACTTGAGGTCAGGAGTTCGAGAGCAGCCTGGTCAACATGGTGAAACCCTATCTTTAAAAAAAAAAAGAAATGGGGTCTTATTCTTTCTCCAACTAGCCCTGCTGAGGACTGTCCTGTAGTGTCCACCCTCAGTCACACAAACTGAGGGGGAAAATGAGACCTCCTCTCAGCCTCGGCCAACAAAGCTGAACCCTTCTGGCTGTTTGGGACTCACTAATGTAGTCCTAATCACACAAACAGCTCCCAGCTCAGACTTTCAGCTTTCTGTTCAGAGGAGTTGGTGAGGGTGGTGCTAAGGACGGCTCTCATGTGTCAGTCCTGCTGAGGATGTCTGGGGGCTGAGTGCCCGGGGCCCGCCCGCGGCTTGGAAGAAGTCCCCTAGGTGCCACCAGCTGCTTCTTTCCCATGGAAAATAGACCAGTGGGTTTTGGTTCTTGCTACTCTGGCCACATGCAGAGGTCACAGCACCCTCCTTCTCATGGTCATCACCAAGCCTTCCTAACTTCTAGAAGGTATCTAACTTTTCTTCTTGACCATGGCCACGTTATTCTCTTTACTGGCAGCAATAATCTAATCATTTTGAAAGAAAGCAAAGTTTAAAGGGATAATTAGCTTTTTCATCAATAAGACTGGTGAAAAAGAAAACCTCACTGGCTCTCACCCCTGAGCGGTTCCTGTCCGCCAGCCAATACTTTGTTCTCTTTCTCACAGATAAAGAACTTTGTGGTCAACTATCGATTTCCCCCTCCGGAGCTCAGGAATGGTTATAGCTTTCTCTCATCTCCAGTTTTTATTTTTTATTTTTTTCTTTCTTTCTTTTTTGTTTTTTTTTCCAAGACGGGGTTTCACCATGTTGGCCAGGATGGTCTCAATCTCTTGACCTCGTGATCCGCCCGCCTCAGTCTCCCAAAGTGCTGGGATTATAGGCTTGAGCCACCACACCCAGCCTATTTTTTATTTTTTGAGACAGGATCTCACTCTGTTGCCCAGGTTGGAGTGCAGTGGCAAGATCTTGGCTCATAGCAACCTCTGCCTCCAGGTTCAAGAAATCCTCCCTGCTAAACCTCCTGAGTAGCTGGGACTCTAGGTGTATGTCACCATATATTCTGGCTGTTTGAACTGGGGAATAAGGCCTGCTGGATTTAATGGACTCCAGCTTCAGATGATTGCTGCTAATGATATTCTAGAAATGCACAGCACTTCACTTCTGTGTCTATCCATCACAGGGGTCTGATCTCCAGGTTTTCTCAGGGGGCAGAACATGGGGTGGAGTTAATTAGGCCCCATGTTCCAGAGCCCCAGGCATCCTGATCATGGGTCAAGGCAGAGTCTTGTAAAAGAGACTGACCCTAGCTCTGAATTAGGGGCCAGAGTAACACCAGCATGTGGACTAGACAGAGCAGCCTGGAGGTGGACGGCAGCCCAGCTCCCTTGGCTACAAGATGAGTCATCTTTCTGCAAGATGGCAAAGGAAACAAATAGTTTCAGGGTCCCGTGTGAGACCAGGCTTTTGAGGTTTGGGTCTGCTTTCCGCATTGGTGCAGTTGGGGGTGTTAAATGCTTAGTCAGTTTGTCCTGGGCACATGCGCAGCTTGATGGATACAGCGTTAATCCATTAACGGCTGCGTGCTGGCGAGTACCTGGCGGCGGGAGGGAGTGGGGGCTTGCAGCGTAGTGTGGCAGGATTGCACGATTTCTGCTGGTATAAAGTGGCTCTAATTTTCTGGCTTCAACCAGACAAAAAAGAAACTGACTTTGAATGCCTGAGTCCTTAAAGATTATCTGATTACCTTCTGGCTGACGGGGTCAAGAGATTGAGCCCAACCTGGCCAACATGGTGAAACCCCGCCTCTACTACAAATACAAAAATTAGCTGGGCATGGTGGCGCGTGCCTGTAGTCCCAGCTACTCGGGAGGCTGAGGAAGGAGAATTGCTTGAACCCGGGAGGTGGAGGTTGCAGTGAGCCGAGATCACGACACTGCATTCTAGCCTGGCGTCAGAGCAAGACTCCATCTCAAAAAAAAAAAAATTTTTTTTCAAACAAAGTCAGCTTGAGATTCTGCCAAGAAACAGTGATTTGTGTTTCCTTGTGTCAGGCTCACAGGTCTCCAGTGAGACGCAGGAAAACCTTTGCCTCTTCCCCGCTCTCCAAACACAGGGCTGGTTCTCCTAGTGAGGAGGTGTCGCTTTCTGTCCTTGACCTACAAAGAGGTTAGGAGCTTGTGGTTGGCACTACAGGGTGTGAGATCGCAGAATCTTGGATGTGAGTGCCTCAGAACCCAGCAGTCACATGCTGATCACAACAGCCTCACCTCGTCCTTGATGGAAACATAGTATCTGGTGGCCATTATTCTGATTTAGAAGGACGTATTTTAAATTTTGTAGGATTTGAATGAGGTTCTCCGATAATTACCCCAAAGTTTAAGAGGGCTTCGCATGTTTTATTTGACATTGTTTTATTTTCTTCTCAGCAAGTATCATTATCTGAAATAATCTTATTCATTCATTGATGTAATTATTGCCTGGTCCTCCCAGTAAAATACATTGAGGCCTCATCTTTCTTTTCGGTGTTTTTTCTTTTGGGGTCTTTTGGCTGTATGAAATTGAAAGGGTAAGGGATCTACAGGTGAGCTTGGACGTAGATGTGAACTCAAGATGAAACTCAACTGACGCTCACGGTTGGAATCAGCAGGAAGAGGAGTGAAAGGGGAGGGAGCTGGAATGGGCCACATGCAGGTGCCGCCTGTGACTCAGCCCTGGTGATTCCACATTTTCCCCCTTCATCCCGGGCGGTGTTTTCCCGGCAGCTGGTCACAGCTGTGGCTGAGGCCACCTGCTGAGCTCTCCCAAGGTGCTGCCGTTGACCGCCGGCGGGGGTGGCTTCGCCGTCTTCCTGCCTCAGTGCGCGATGGGGAGTCTGTTTCTTCCTTTCTTGCTACTGAATTGCTCCTGCCACTGGCAGCATGGCCTTGAGACTTTGCTGAGATCGTATGAGATAGTGGGCGGATGGGGGGCTCTGTCCGATGTGGACTGTACGTCCCTGTGGGCATGAAGGTCAGGGATGGCTCTGGAATCACCACGGCATGGCTTCCAGGGCGCAGGGAGCACTTTGTGGCCTGTTTTCCACCCTCTCCCATAGCCTGTATGGTCGTCCGTTCTTGTCCCGCCAAGGGGAATGGACAGGTGATTTATTCTGATTTGTAGGTAGAGACCTGTGACGAGGAACTGGGGGCTGGCCTGCAGGCGGTGTAAGAGCAGACTCCAGCTCTCTGTTGCGGGCCGCTGCCTTCTGTGTCAGCCTGCTGCTGTTCGGGCCTCGTTCTTATTCTTCTATAACAGAAAAAGCTTTCAGCCAGCAGGTGTTGGGGGCACTGGCAGGAATCTTTCCCTTAAAAACAGCCGGGTGCCGGGGCCCCAGCTGCCGGTGTTACCCTTGTCCTCTCTTCTGCAATGCAGCTGCAGGAGGGCAGGATGAGTGGACACAGAAGCCGCTTCAGGCTGGGCATGGTGGCTCATATCTGTAATTCCAGCATTTTGGGAGCCTGAGGCATGAGGGTCACTTGAGCCCAGGAGTTTGAGACCAGCCTGGGCAACGAAGCAAGACACTGTCCCTAAAAAATTAATTAATTAGCAAGGCGTAGTGGTATGTGCCTGTAGCCCCAGCTGTTCAGGAGGCTGAGGTGGGAGGATCGCCTAAGCCCAGGAGTTGGAGGCTGCAGTGAGGAGCGTGATTGTGCCACTCAGTCCAGCCTGTGTGACGAAGCGTCCCGGAGGGGAGCCCCGACCTGGCCACAGGAAGCCCTTCTCTATCAGGCATCACTGTTCTGCTCTGGCTGGAGACCTCGGGCTGGAATAGTTACCTTTCCTAGTGCATCTCCAACACACTGGACCAGCTCTTAGGCCTGGCTTCTCTGCTTTTATTTTTTGTTTTGAGATGAGGTCTTGGCCGGGTGTGGTGGCTCACACCTGTAATCCAAGCACTTTGGAGGCCAAGGCGGGCGGATCACCTGAGGTCGGGAGTTCAAGACCAGCCTGACCAACATGGTGAAACCCCGTCTTTAAAAAAAAGAGAGAGAGAGAGAGGGAGTCTCGCTCTGTCACCCAGGCCGGAGTGCAGTGATGTGATCTCGGCTCCCTGCAACCTCCGCCCCCTGGGTTCAAGTGATTCTCCCGCCTCAGCCTCCCGAGTAGCTGGGACTACAGGCGCGTAGTCTGTAGTCTAATTTTTGTATTTGTCGTAGAGCTGGGGTTCACCATGTTGGCCAGGCTGGTCTCGAACCGGCCCTTTGTTAATGGTTTCAGCTCTTCCTTGTCCTGCACTATCTCACCAGACTTCTACTAATCCTTCAGTTCTTGGAAGCGTCATTGCTTCAGGAAGTGTTTTTAATTCTTCCCATCCCACTCACTATTCCCAAAACCCTTCATGATTCTCCCCCATCACTGCATTCTTCCCCAGCATAACACTCACCACGTGTGGTTACAGGAATGTAATTATGTTTCCCAATAGGAGAGGCAAGGTATGGGCCTTGTCTACAGATTTAGCCTCGATTCCTAGAACTTGAAAAGCTCTTCAAATGTTTGAATAAGAGCAGGCTCGTCATAAATTTTTGGGTCATGTACTTGGACTTAATATTTTTGAGACTGAGTCTCACTCTGTTGCCCAGGCTGGAGTGCAGTGGTGCGATCTCAGCTCATTGCAGCCTCCACCTCCTGGTTCAAGCGATTCTCGTGCCTCAGCCTCCTGAGTAGCTGGGACTCCAGGCACCTGCCACCATGTCTGGCTAATTTTTATATTTTTTAGTAGAGACGGGGTTTCACCATGTTGGTCAGGCTGGTCTTGAACTCCTGACCTCAGGTGATCCACCCGCCTCGGTCTCCCAAAGCGCTGGGATTATAGGCGTGAGCCACCGTGCCCAGCCTGGACTTAATTTATTTAGGTCAGAGGACAAAGAGGAATCTGGTTGGCGATATTGAAATGGAAGCATCTGTGTCCAGTCCTCAGTTAAATATGTGGGTCTGACACTGTAGTAAAAAGGGGGTGGTCCTTGGGGAAGCAGATTTGGAAATCATTAACAAGTTCTGGAAGGCGGCGTCTTGTGCACCCAGCGTTCCCACCCGAACAGTCTAGATTTGGTGACTGGAAGAATAGAATTACTGCAGATGGAGGATAGGGTTCTCACTCCAATTAGATTTTCTTTTCTATGGATTTATTAACTTTTTTTCATCACAGAGATGACCTCCACCTTCAGCCCCCGAGAATGTAAACTGTCCAAGAAAGAAGGGCAAAACTACGGCTTCTTCCTGCGAATTGAGAGGGACACCAGGGGCCACCTGGTCCGGGTGGTAGAGAAGGACAGCCCGGCAGAGAAGGCCGGCCTCCGGGACGGGGACAGAGTTCTTAGGGTCAACGGTGTCTTCGTGGACGAAGAAGAACATGTGCAGGTGAGCGAGACGCCCAAGCTCCTCTCCCAGGACCTCTTGGAACCCACCTCTGCTGATGAAATTCTGGGGGTTGGTGGTCTGGCCCCTTCCTGGCTGCCACTGGCAAGGCAGGACACCTTTACTGCTGTACCTCGTGTTGACCAGTCAAGTCCTCTGTGAGGAACAAGAACTGTAAACCTTATTCTTGGATTTGGATAGCGTCAGGTCTAACATGCATTGCATGTTCACGATATACCAAAAATGGTGCCAGGCAGTTTTATATTCATTATCTTGTTAAGTCCCCATCATGACCGCATGTGGTAGATGTCACAGTGTCACAGATGAAGAAGCTAAGCACAGATAACTTAGCTTGCTGACACGTTCATGCCATGAATATATGGGAGAGTCTGGCCTTACCCTACCCTGCCTGACCCCAGAAGTGTGCTCTTTTCCTTACACTGTGCTGTCCCCATGGACTCGGGAGGAACAGTCACAATCTAGGGCAGCACTCCTCTCCAGAAAGAACCAGTCCTTGTACGAACCCGCTGGGCCGGGGTTGGGCCACACTCTAGAGTCCAACAGTGCCAGGAGCTCAGCCTAGTTTGCACCTGGCTCTCGGGAGGGCGGGGATGGAGGTGGCTGCAGAAGCACCTGCTTCTGCTTGGGTTTCAGGGGCTAATTAGCGGGTCTTGAAGGCCAGATGCCAGTCAGATGGTCAGCATTGCCCTCTGGCGGTTGATAGAGGGTTGTTAAAGTTATCTTGGTCATCTTCCCTCCTAGGTTGTGGATCTGGTCAGGAAGAGTGGGAATTCAGTGACTTTGCTAGTTTTAGATGGAGATTCCTATGATAAAGCAGTGAACACGCTGGTAGACTTGAGAGAGTTGGATCCAAGTCGGAATGAGCAAAGTCTGAGTGATAACACCGTGTCCCCTGTAATGAATGGAGGTGTGCCCACTCGGACCCAGCCCCGGCTCTGTTACCTCCTGAAGGAAGGGGGCAGCTACGGCTTCTCTCTGAAAACCGTCCCAGGTGAGTGTGCGGGGGTGGGCGGGGTGGGGGGGTGCCGGCCACAGGCAACAGGCTTCCAGAAAAAAGACGCTATCGGTTAATGGCTTTTCAGTTGCTATAGATAGCTCACAACAGCCTTCCCCCTCCCTCCCTCCCCGCCCGCCTGCCCTCTCCTTCTCCCTGTAAGTTGTACAGTGGGGGAGGGACATTGGACAGCCGTGGGGATGGGGGACATTAGGCACTCATGCCCCTAAATGCTTGCCAGGGACCTGACCTCGAAGACTGAGGATGCTTTGAGGTCAGGGGCTCAGAGGGTTGCTCGTTATTCCTTTCTAGCCCTCTTAAGGTGAAAATGAAGGAGAGAGGCCGGGCGCGGGGGCTCACGCCTGGAATCCCAGCACTTTGGGAGGCCAAGGCAGGAGGATCACGAGGTCGGGAGATCGAGACCATCCTGGCCAACATGGTGAAACCCCGTCTCTTAAAAAGAAAAGAAAATGAAGGGGAGAATATGGAATGAGAGGCAGAAAAATGAGATTCTTCTTTTTTCATTTTTTATTTTGGCCACCACTCTTCACCTACCAAGATTCTTCTCAATAACTACTTTTGAGTGAGATTGGCACCTTTTTTTTTTTTATCTGAGTGCCCACATAGTCATTCATTTATTCAACAAATTCTTGAGCACCTACTGTGTGCCAGGCATTGTTACCTTTGCCGAGAATTCTGCAAAAATCTCCACCCTCCTGTAACATTTTGATAGTATCCTCAGCTGTGGCTCAGCCCGCCTGTTCTGTGTGTCTTTGAGCTCTGGCTGAGGGGTACACAGTGATTGGAGAAATCCTGACCATCAGGGAGCACTGGAAGTTCTGCTTCTAGAATTTCAGAGGTGCAGACTAACCTGCGTTCAGGTTAGCTCTGGGGTGCCGGCTGGCCGGTTCCATCTCCAACGTGGCCTCTGCTCACGGTCTTTCTGGGGCTGGAGGAGCACTGGTGGAGGTCATGGTTTGGCAAGTGCTACAGCAGTAGGCCAGCGGTAAATTCAAAATAGCTTCTCAGGCTTATTTAAGCTGTACCAAGAGACGTTGACTCACGATAAGGGGTGTTTCTCAGCTTTGTACATTTCAAAATAGCTGTAAGAAGATTCCAAATATTCTCAACACAAAGAAATGACTAATGTTCAAGGATGGATGTCCTAAATCGTATACCCTGATTTGTTCACTCTATGCTCTTTGTATCAAAATATGACACACATCCTATAAATATGTACAAATGTTATGTATCAGTAAAAAGGAATAGCCCAAAATGCAACGGTAGTGATGCCGGCAGCTCAGATATGACAGAGAAGCTGTAAAGTTGCGGGCGCGGTGGCTCACGCCTGTCATCCCAGCACTGTGAGAGGCCGAGGCAGGCAGATCACCTGAGGTCAGGAGTTCGAGACCAGCCTGGCCAACACAGCGAAACCCCATCTCTACTAAAGATACAGAAATTAGCCAGGCATGGTGGCAGGCACCTGTAGTCCCAGCTTAGACTACAGGCTTAGGACGCTGAGGCAGAATTGCTTGAACCCAGGAGGCCGAGGTTACAGTGAGCCAGGATTGTGCCTCTGCACTCTAGCCTGGGTGACACAGTAAGACTTGATCTCAAGAGAAAAAAAGAGGAAAAACAAAAAGGCTGGGCGCAGTGACTCACACCTGTAATCCCAGCACTCTGGGAGGCCAGGCGGGCAGATCATGAGGTCAAGAGATCGAGACCATCCTGGCCAACATGGTGAAACCCCGTCTTTACTAAAATACAAAAATTAGCCGGGCGTGGTGGCAGGCGCCTGTAGTCCCAGCTACTCGGGAGGCTGCGGCAGGAGAATTGCTTGAACCCGGGAGGCAGAGGTTCCAGTGAGCTGAGATAGCACCACTGCGCTCCAGCATGAGCAACACAGTGAGACTCTGTCTCCAAGAAAAAAAGACTGTAAAGTGTTTCTATTAAGTGAAAAGTTCTCGGGGAAGAAAAAAATAGTAAAAATATTGTATGCAGAGGTTGCTAAGATTAGCTCAGTTAATCTAACAGTGCCTAATTTAGACATTAAACTATAATAGGCATGTAGGCACAGGGCAAAACACGTAGGGTTGTGTGTACTATCGAAAGTTTTAGGCTCCACTGGGGGTCTCGGGATGTATCCTCCGTGGTTAGGGGGGAACTGCTCTATTAATATCTTTGAAGAGTCGACGGCATTTCTTTAAGTAGCGCCGCAATCTAACCACCTAAATGTGTTCATGTTCACCCCCCCTCCTGTGCCTCTGCGCTTGTTCCCCGACACTGGTGAGACGACCTCCCTGGCATGTGATAGCTAATATAGTACAAACGAAAGAGGACAGAATGAGAAAGACGTTTTCCGAGTCTACAAACCTAAAGAAAGGGCGTATAACACACTAACCCCCGGTTCAAGAGGCCAAGGCCACCTGAGGTTCCATCTTTGCATTTAGCTGACCTCAGAAATTCTATTCAACGATTACCCACTGAGTGAAGGCTGTGTCACGTTCTGTGCTAGGAGCTGTCACTGTGATTTTAGATCAGAAGCCAGCGGCTGAGTTAGCTCTAAAACTGGAAGTTCTATTTTTACATTATTGGGAGAAAAGTCTTTAAACCATCGGACCTCAGGTTTTTCTGTGCATGGAGTGTTCTGTGAAAGGGTGGTGTGTGCAAAGCAGTCCTCGCATGCCGAAGGAGCTGAGAAACCAAGGGACAAGGCAGGTAAGTCCAGTTTGCTGGTATACTGGAGTATAGTAGGGAACTTAGAACTTTCCTGGGCAGCCGGAAAACACGATCTCTGCAGTGTTACTCTCCAGACCCATGGCTGCTCTATCACAGGAAAAGGTATACGTGTGCTCCAGCAAGACAACTGAAGGTAGCCCTCTGCAATCGGCAAGAATGCCGTACATCATGGCCTGTAATTGCGTGATAACATCAGGTTGACATGTTCTTACACTCGGGATGGTAAATGAAGTAGGAGTCAGGAGGCATTCACAGGACTGGGGCTCATCAGAAAACATGGCAGACTAGCATCCAGGAGGGAGTCACTTGGTCTCCCCATGGAGTTTACCTCCACTCTCTTCCAGGTAAAAAGGGGGTGTACATGACTGACATTACACCTCAAGGTGTGGCTATGAAAGCTGGAGTTCTGGCTGATGACCACCTGATTGAAGTGAATGGAGAGAATGTGGAGGATGCCAGCCACGAGGAAGTGGTGGAAAAGGTATGCCCCAAAGGGTACGTTTCTTACCCTGCCTTCCACTCTGTTCTCATTGGAGGTGACAGGAAGACGGGTGGTAGGACGGCATGAGTCTGTGATGGGAAAAATATCCAGTTGAGTTCATATTAAAGGTGAACAGCCCACACTACTGGTATACGCAGTGTTGATAGAGAGGTTTGGAATAAAGTCTTCCCTAATTTCACATGAGGTCTATAAAACTATTTTCTTTCTTTCTTTTTTTTTTATTAAAAAAAAATAAACATGGGGTTTCACCATGTTGGTCAGGCTGGTCTTGAACTCCCGACCTCAGGTGATCTGCCCGCCTTGGCCTCCCAGAGTGCTGGGATTACAGGCGTGAGCCACCGCGCCCGGCCTATAAAACTATTACCTTTACCTTTGGATCTCGTTTGTATCTGATTGGGAGCCCCGTCTGAACTGTTGGATTGAGACGGTCTCATTCTGTCACCCAGGCTGCAGTGTCGTGGGACAATCTCAGCTCATTGGAGTCTCAGCCTCCTGGGCTCAGATGATTCTTCCACCTCAGCTTCCTGAGTAGCTGGGACTACAGGTGTGCACCACCACGCCTGGCTAAGTTTTACATTTTTTGTAGAGGCAAGGTCTCACTATGTTGGCCAGGCTGGTCTTGAACAACTAGGCTCAAGTGATCTGCACGCCTTGGCCTTCCAAAGTACTGGGATTACGGGTATGTGCCACCACCCTCTGAATTTATAATAAGGGCCGGGCGTGGTGGCTCACACCTGTAATCCTGGCACTCTGGGAGGCCGAGGCAGGCAGATCACCTGGGGTTGGGAGTTCGAGACCAGCCTGACCAACATGGAGAAACCCCATCTCCACTAAGAATACAAATAATGAGCCGGGCGTGGTGGCGGATGCCTGTAATCCCAGCTACTCGGGAGGCTGAGGCACAAGAATCGCTTGAACCCGGGAAGCAGAGGCTGCGTGAGCTGAGATTGTGCCATTGCACTCCAGCCTGGGCAACAAGAGTGAAACTCCGTCTCAATCAATCAATCAATAAAATTACTGTGAGCCGATAATACTGAAATGTTTTTTTTTTGAGCCGGAGTTTCACTCTTGTTGCCTAGGCTGGAGTGCAATGGCGCGATCTCTGCTCACACAGCCTCCGCCTCCTGGGTTCAAGCGATTCTCCTGCCTCAGCTCCCCAAGTAGCTGGGATACAGGCATTCGTCACCGTGTCCGGCTAATTTTGCATTTTTAGTACAGACGGGGTTTCTCCATGTTGGTCAGGCTAGTCTCGAACTCCCGACCTCAGGCAACCTGCCCGCCTCGACCTCCCAAAGTGCTGGGATGACAGGTGTGAGCCACCGCGCCCAGCAATACTGAAATGTGTTTTAGGAAGTGGAGGACAGATTTTCCTTTGAGGTCATAGGAAACCTTAAAAGTTTACCAACTTCTCTTTGTAGAATGTTTTTGAAGTGGACCTTTACTTTCTTTTCTTCTCCAAACTCCTGTTCACCTTTATGGGTTTTCTGAATCCCAGCTCCTACTCGGGCTTCGTACCTGTGTGGGCAGGTCACACTTAAGGGAAAAACAGCTACAGAAGTGGCAGTAGATACCTGTCAACTAGCTGGTAGGACACAGTATTACAGCTTAAACGCAGGCCTTCTATCCCTATCTTCTGTGGGACCCAGACACCGTGTGCCTTTACACAGAACCCTCTTTATTCCCTACATTGTTCTTGGGGGTGGACGCGGTTCCTCATCTGTGCATGTTGTTGCAGGTGAAGAAGTCGGGAAGCCGCGTCATGTTCCTGCTGGTGGACAAAGAAACTGACAAGCATCACCGTGAGCAGAAGATACAGTTCAAGAGAGAAACAGCCAGCTTGAAACTGTTACCCCACCAGCCCCGAATTGTGGATATGAGGAAAGGAAAGGATGGCTACGGTTTCTATCTGAGGGCCGGCCCAGAACACAAAGGTAAGGCACAAGAGCAGGAAACTTTGCCGTGTAAGCAACACGTTCCTCATCCCAGTTCGACTCCAGAGTTCCGTGAGGCTGTCAGCTCCCAACCAGATGCGTGAGGGGCACCGCAAGAAACTGGGAGGCACAGCTGGGTCAGATTCTGTGTCACATGAGGGTCTGACAGGGGACACCCTAAAGCTTCCACAGCTGAATGATAAGGCAGAATTTGTGTCCTGGGAAGATGGCTCTCGGGGGGAAAAAGTCCAAATTGGTAGTATTTGTTTTCTGTGATGTAAATACTCCCCCATGTCCAATTTCAACTTACCAACACGATGTCACTGAATACAAAGAAGTATTGCACGGAATTGGCTTTTGTGAGCCGGTGTGAGCCAGCTACAGCACGCTGCTGGACCCGAGGCTGAGGTGTGGGTGAGGATCAGGGACTCAGAACCGGGCGTCCTCCTTCCTTGCCACTCAGTAAGAAGAGCACTAGGTTCTTTCAGGGAAGGTAAATACATAAAAGGACATGAGTTCAGGCCGGGCGTGGTGGCTCACACCTGTAATCCAAGCACTTTGGAGGCCAAGGCGGCGGATCACCTGAGGTCGGGAGTTCAAGACCAGCCTGACCAACATGGTGAGATCCTTTTTCATTATAAAAAATTTAAAATTTTTAAAAGTATAAAAAAGTAAAAAAAAAAAAAAACAAAAAAAAAAACAGGAGTTCAGGCTGTATAACTGTCACTCATAAGTTGCTATTTTCTTTTCACTTTGTCTACATTAATTCATAAAATATTAATTTGGTTTATTTTGTAAAAACATCCTCAGTGCCTTGGAGAAAGCGTAGCACATGAAACAGGCAGGAATTCTTTAGTCAAGGAGCCTACCACACTTAGTAGATAAGAGACTTATGCGCATAATGAAGGGAGATAGAGGTAAATACCTTCACGAAGGGGCAGATCAAGCACTGTGATAATTCAAGGCTAGAGTAAGCTTTTCTCACTAACAAGGTACCTACCAGAAGCCCTCATGGTAGGGGTGGCACTTGAGTTCAGGCTTTGTAACATGAATAGATTTGGGAAGGTAGAACCAGGGCAAGGAGTATCATTCCAGGAAGGTAGGAGTCATGTGAACACAGCCAGGAGTCAGGGGCACAGTTTGATTGGCATATGATGTGTAGTGTAAGAATTCACTGGAAGGCCAGGTTGGAGAGAGGTGATAAGGGGACCTGGAGGCAAGATTGACCAGTTTGGACTTGGCTCATTAGACGATGGGGAGTTGTTTTTTGATTAGCATAAGGGAGAAGGAAAAAAAAGCCTGTAGTATCTTGGGGGCTTTGCACGTCTCAATTACTCCTGACAATTGTGCAAGAAGAATTGCTGAAATGGAGGACTTGGAGAAGCTACAGTGATTATGTAAGATGAAATAGTTGTTTAGTTCCAAAATCCACGCTCATTCTATTGCACCAGGGAGTGACTTGGTCAGGAATGTGTATTAAGATGGGTCTGAAGGCAGATCTGTGTCTAAGAGAAGGATTGGGGAAGGGTGAGCAGTAGGAAAGGTGCCATCATAGTTTAGGTGGAATTCGAGGCAGGAATTAACACAAACTGCATTCAGGGTAGAGGAAGTGGGATGTGTAAGTCCCATCAGAGGACTTAGCCGTCATCTAGATATGGGGACTGCATGCTGGGGAAGAATCAGTTGCCAAGTGTTGGCGACTAGGAGGATGTTGCTCCGCTAACAGGTGACCATGAGGAGGGGCCTTGGGACGGAGAAAGGGCAGAGTTGACTTTTGGTTTGAACACATTACAGTTGAGAGATACGTGAGATATTTTGTTGGAGATACCCAGCAGCTAGCTGGAAAAGTGAAACAGGAGCTTGTTAAAAAAAAAAGTGAGAGCTTTGGCGGCATCCGGTAAAGACAGTTGAAGTCGGAAGGCCAAAGGCACATTCTTGAGGAGTATACATACAAATATGTTCACAACTGAACACGTCCAATTGCTACTAAAATGCCAGTATGGGTTTCTTAAGGTCCAGAGTTTCGGGTTTTGTTCTTTATTCTTCCCTGCCTTTTATGACAGCTTTTACATAAGACACGTGGCTACAAGTATGCCCACCGACTTCCTGGGGACCTGCAGACCTTTAGTACGCTATTTTGCCAAAACCCAATGTCAGGCACTTTTAGTAACATGATTATTTCCATTAAGACTCCTTCATGGTTAATGGCTGGGTTACTTCCTGGAGCGAGTTCTGGGCAGGATACGAACCCAGATAATGTGCTGATAAGCTTTCTGGGATGCCGGCGGAAGGGATGGTAGTTGCACTCAGCGTGCCTTTTATATCTATTTCATCAGGGCTTTGGGGTCCAGCAGAAAATCCGTTTATTTTTTAGGGGACTTACTGATAATTTTATTTTGGGGGTGGGGGAGGGTAGGTCAAATCATCAAGGACATAGACTCTGGAAGTCCAGCAGAAGAGGCTGGCTTGAAGAACAATGACCTGGTAGTTGCTGTCAACGGCGAGTCTGTGGAAACCCTGGATCATGACAGCGTGGTGGAAATGATTAGAAAGGGTGGAGATCAGACTTCACTGTTGGTGGTAGACAAAGAGACGGACAACATGTACAGACTGGTAAGTAATATGAGGCCATCTAGCCATGCAGTAAGGCCGGGCCCAGTCACTCCTGCCCTCAAACTTTGCACTGAGTTAGGACTTTGCTCCTCAAACTGGAAGAGGCGTAACAATCGTCATTAACCTGAACGGAAGCTCAAATTGGTTGTGACCAGAGCATGCCAAATGACTGATAGAATGAGTTTTAAGTGCTTGGTTCTTAAGATTTTGAAAGAATTTGTGAATGTAACTGCAGACTTACTCTTGGTGATCTGAGAAAATCCATGGAGAATGTAAGTCTGGAAATAAAATTGTTCTCAAAATAGGGAACAATTTGCTTTTAAGCTTTCAGTCGGTTAAGTTCTATCAATGGCATGTAAAAGCCTAGAAAGGATTATTAAGCAGCTTGTAAACTCTTAGCAAATAAAAGAGAAACACAGCCGGGCGTGGTGGCTCACGCCTGCAATCCTAGCATTTTGGGAGGCCAAAGTGGGTGGATCACCTGAGGTCAGGAGTTCAAGACCAGCCTGGCCAACATGGTGAAACCCCATCTTTTTTTTTTTTTTTTTTTTAAAGAAATTTTTAAAAAAAGAGAGAAACACAGACCAAGACTAAGCTGAATCAAACTAACTTTATTTTCTCTTAACAGCTCTTTATTATAACACCTACTATTGCATGTTTTACATTTTTTAAAAACACTTTTAACACAAGAATTGAGGTTCAGTCTAGTTTAACAGATATCTGGGAGCCTTCTAAGTACCATCCGTCTCGCTAAGTGTTGATCGTAAAGAGGAACAAGATAAATGCTCTCTGTAAAATACAATAATAGCAGATTCCAAAGTAAATGATACAGAGGGAGGAATATGATGGGTGGTGATATATTAGGCTCTCCTCATAGATTAGGAAATTGAAGCTTAGAGAGATTAAGTGCTTTGCTAAAGTCACGCAGCTTAGTAAAAACTGCAGCCAGTATTTGAACCCAAATTCTTGGACGTGTAATTCATTATACCATACTCTTCCTCAGCACACTTTCATGAGATATTTCAAGGTAATCTTGTAAGCAGGATTAAACAATGAATTGGATTAATGGCTTTTTTTAGTTACTTGAACAGTCATACCCAGAAAATACTTGACATCAACCTGAATAGAAGTCTTTAATGGCTGGTACTTGTTCGTAACCAGCTATTTAAAGTTGAAAGGAGATGTGGAAAATATATTAACATACTTAAAGTGGTACTAGATAATTCATTTGCTGGAGGATATAATTAATATTCAAAATATTTAGGATAGAATAAAAACTAAAGAAATAAGAATAAATTTCGGCCGGGCGCGGTGGCTCAAGCCTGTAATCCCAGCACTTTTGGAGTCTGAGGCAGGCAGATCATGAGGTCAAGCAAGAGATCGAGACCATCCTGGCCAACATAGTGAAACCCCATCTTACTAAAAATACAAAAAAATTAGCTGGGCGTGGTGGCGCACGCCTGTAGTCCCAGCTACTCGGGAGGCTCAGGCGGAAGAATTGCTTGAACCTGGGAGGCGGAGGTTGCAGTGAGCCGAGGTCGCGCCCCTGCACTCCAGCCTGGCGCCTGGTGATGGAGTGAGACTCTGTCTCACAAAAAAAAAAAAAAAAAAAAAAGGAATAAATTTCAAGTACTACACTTGAAAAGTACATTAAAAGTAATGCACTAAAAGTAAAGTATATGAATACCAAATGGTGAGACCTGATTTGAGGACTATAGAAAAAGACCAGCAACTTGATATTCTAAGTAGCTGCTCCATCCAAAAATGGCAATTTAAAAATTAACTGACACTTGGCTTTGGGAGATGACCATCTTACTGTACTTACTTGACCAGACCATACCTGGAATTCCTGGTAATGTAGTTACTTTCTGTGTGCTTCAATTTCCTTAGTTGTACAATGGGGTGGAGCGTAGATCTTTGTAACTACAGTGAAGGGTGGTTATGAGGGTTAGATCGTAATATTTAGAGCATGTAGAATAATGCCTCACCTGTCTAAATGTTCTATTTGTTAATACTGTGGCTGGTTTTGAGAACTACGCTTTAAGAAGGCCAACGACAAGGATAACTAGGGAAGAGGTTTCGGAAGCCACCATGTGAGCATTTAGCTTGAGTAGGGCTTTGGAGAAGAGAGCATCTTCAAGAATCCGAAAGGCTATTACATGTAAGGAGGAGCACACATTTTTAAGGTGTCCTGTGGGGCATAGCAGGACCAGAGAAGCCACAGGGAGCTAGCTTTTGGTTTAAGAACCAACTGCAGCTGCACGAATGATGAGTCATTTAGCAGCTGGCAGAAAAAGTCAAGCAGGAATTGGAGGCGGCTGCTCAAGTTGTTTGTTGTAAAGGGGATTCCGACCCCTCCTCCTGATCTTATAGAATGATTTAACTGTCATTTTTCTGTTTTGGTTAATAGAGAACTTTGATCTAAAAAGAGGCCTGCCCTCACCCTCTCCTTCTCCTCTCTCCAAAGTAAGCCCTGTAGGTTGGGGTGGAGGGTGGATCTTTGAGATACATTAGTGAATAAAACAAACCCCTCTAGCAGTCCCTGGCACAAACTAGACACCCAAATATCTGAATGAAGCATGAATAAAATCTCGGCCAGGCACGGTGGCTCACACCTGTAATCCCAGCACTTTGGGAGGACAAGGTCTGGCCAACATGGTGAAACCCCGTCTCTACTAAAAAAATACAAAAATTAGCTGGGCGTGGTGGCACGTGCCTGTAGTCCCAGCTACTCAGGAGGCTGAGGCAGGAGAATTGCTTGAACCCGGGAGGCGGAGGTTGCAGTGAGCTGAGGTCACACCACTGCACTCCAGCCTGGTGCCTGGTGACAAAACAGGACTCTGTCTCCAAAAAAAAAAGAATAAAATCTTTGTATTTTTTTTTTTTTTTTTGAGTCTCCCTCTATTGCCCAGGCTGCAGTGCAATGGCGTGTTCTTGGCTCACCTCTGCCTCCTGGGTTCAAGTGATTCTCCTGCCTCAGCTTTTTGAGTAGCTGGGACTACAAGCAGCTGCTACTACACCTGGCTAATTTTTTTTTTTTTTTTTTTAAATAAAGATGGGGTTTCACCATGTTGGTCAGGCTGGTCTCGAACTCCCTACCTCAGGTGATCCGCCCACCTCGGCCTCCAAAGTGCTTGGATTATAGGCGTGAGCCACCACGCCTGGCCTAATTTTTGCATTTTTAGTAGAGATGAGGTTTCACCATGTTGACCAGGCTAGTCTCGAACGCCTGACCTCAAGTGATCTGCCCACCCTGGCCTCCCAAAGTATCGGGATTTCAAGCATGAGCCACCAAGCCTGGGTACAATCTCACTGAGTGTTTTAATGTTACTGCACTTTGCTCAAGATGAGCTGTGACTGTCAGATACAGTTGATTTGCTTGTTCAGGTAGTGTTATCAGAGGTATTTGTGCATGTAATGAGTCACTGATAATTTTCCATATTTTAAAGACTCCATTGTGGAACTGTTGCAAGTATATCACTGAAAGGTGTGAAGTTTGTTGAACGGTGAAAGTAGGAGGTTCTGTGCTGGTGGTATTCTCACATAGAAAGGAAGGAGGTGTGGTCTTGTGGTAAGACAGATGATAACCAGAGGACTCAAAATCTAATTTTAGCCAGGCTGCTAAACAGTGCGATTTGAAGTAGAGCCCACGCTGTGCTCGCATCTTCCATTGCTCGATTTCCTGTTCATCGCCAACAAATGCTCTGGACACTTGTGGGCAGCTTTTTAGCTGCCGACCCAGGACCATACCACACCCAGGTCCACCCTTCTAACTGTCTCAACGAAAACAGCCAGTTAGGCTCTTAATTCTATTTTTAAAAAATCAATAATGTTTCCTGTTCTACGCCTCTTTGGTATTCAAGACCATCATTTCTTCACATGGATGGTCTGGGAGTTGATATGAATTAGAAGTGCTTAAAGATGTTTGAGAGTTTGGCATAAGTGACAGCTAATGGTGACAACAATGTGTAGTAAAGTAAGTACAGAAGATCCCAGGACTGGAAGGGGAGGGTGTTGGGAAGCAGCAAGGCTTGGAATTAACTTTTGTTCCAATATGTGACCATCTAATAGCTGTCACCCTCTCACCAGTTACTACAGTGTATGTGGGTTGGTCTCTTCTGGTAGCTGTGAGTCTTCAGATAGTGGTAAAAATAGTGTGATATGAGCATTCTCCAGAGAGACAGAGCCAATAGGATATATAGATACAGGTATGAGAGGAGATTGATTAGGGGAATTGGCTTGTGTGATTATGGAGGCTGAGAAGCCCGACAGGCTTTCTTCAAGCTTGAGACCCTGGGATGTCAGTCCAAATCTGCCTGAGCCACACTACTGGCATCAAGCCTGATTGGCAGTTATACTTGTTTCCTTCTGTGCATTTGGCCTGAGAATCTACCTGGGGGGCTGCCAGTGTAAATCTTGGAGTCCAAAGGCCTGAGAGCTTGGAATTCTGATGTCCAAGCACAGGAGAGGAAGAGTGTATCCAAGCTCCAGCAGATAGACTGACACCTTTGCCTTTTCTGAGTTCATCTGGACTCGCATGCTGATCCCCTCTGGAATCACCCTCAGACACACACCCAAATAATGCCTTACTGGGTTTCTAGGTATTCCTTAATCCAGGCAAGTTGGTACCTAACCACCATCACAAGTGTCTTGTGTTTTACTTTTTCTAATGTGTTTAAGGAGCTCTGAAGACCATCCTACTGAAAGGAAAGGCAGGAAGAACGTACTTTGCATGAGGTCCTGAGCTGGTCAGCCACGTGTCATTTCCCAGCGGGGGATTATGTATAGATTGTTGAGTGAACTGATCACTACCATGGACTCAGAGGAAACTAGCAATTTTTTAGGTGTCTTTTTAGATCCTTGTACAGTATCCTATACTGGTTTTATGTTGATGTGTACATTTGTGTACGTGTATACACACATTACTCCATAACAGTGCAATCTCACACCTTTCCTGGTTGGGGCAGTAGAGAAATGTTACAGCCTCCAATCAGACATTCTGGAAGAAGACTGTATGATACGTATGATACCTTAAAAATTAGCACATTTGACAAAGTATAACTATTCAGTTACAAGTTAATTTTTTTCCCTTTGTTTTTCAAAAGGCTCATTTTTCTCCATTTCTCTACTATCAAAGTCAAGAACTGCCCGATGGCTCTGTCACGGAGGCTCCAGCTCCTACTTCCGCTTCTCTGAAAGTCTCAAGTCCATCAGATACTACAGAGGAAGTAGGAGATCATAAGCCTAAACTCTGCAGGCTGGCTAAAGGTGAAAATGGCTATGGCTTTCACTTAAATTCGATTCGGGGTCTGCCAGGCTCGTTCATCAAAGAGGTATGGTAACCCGGTTCCAGCAGCCCAACAAATACAGCCACGGTTAGGACAGTCTCAGCTTCTCCCACCCATTGATGGCTTAGTAGAGAGATTACGTTGAAGGCATACACTGAGGGTCTCACTTGAGTTCAGATAAATGTTGTCATGGTCCCATACCCTTCAGGTTAGCTACCAGTATGTCATAAGCTCACATTTTTTTTGCTCCTCAACCATCTGTTCCAAACAGTGTGAGCTGACTTAACTCTAGACAATCACTATCAACCCTGTCAGTTAGTCATACTTGTTTGCTTCAGTGCATTTGGCATAACACTCCTTACCCTGTAGGGACTGATAGGGAGAAGACTCCCTATAGCTCTGAAGTTGGGAATGAAGAAGGGGGACCTATTCATCCTGCTTCATCCCAGAAGACATATGACACTGAACCATGATTTATAATACTACTAATCATGTGAGTATGGAAGTTAAAGCTTTCATAAATATAAAAGCATCAGAGCACCTTTCTCAGCTTCTATACCTCAAGGAGAAATAATAACATGATTAAGAATAAATTCTTGAACTCCTCATCTCTGCCCAGAAGGACAGCTAGTCTGACGTGCCCTTCTCTATATTTGAAATTGGTAACTCAGAACTTCTGTTCACAGGTACAGAAGGGTGGCCCTGCTGACTTGGCTGGGCTGGAGGATGAGGATATCATCATCGAAGTGAATGGGGTGAATGTGCTGGATGAACCCTATGAGAAGGTGGTGGATAGAATCCAGAGCAGTGGGAAGAATGTCACACTTTTAGTCTGTGGAAAGCAAGCCTATGATTATTTCCAAGCTAAGAAAATCCCTATTGTTTCCTCCCTGGCTGATCCACTTGATGACAGCCCTCCAGATTCTAAAGAAGGAACAGTGGTGGAGTCGGAGCCTGACTCGCACATGGCAAAAGAACGGGTGAGTGGTGGTCTGTTTCTTTTCATGATCTAATTCACTAGAGTGTGGGTACAGTCCCTAATGAGCATATTTAATGTCTGTTTGCTACAGATTTTTTTAAAAACTAGAAAATGACACTGTAAAGATAACTAACAAATTGAGTTATCGCAGGGGACAGGGGGCAGTATAAGGACTACAGATTTCTTTCATAGTATGCAGTCGACAGCAGTTGTCTAGAGCTGATAAATCAAGAAGTAAAAAGTGTATCAGTATTGTAATGGGAACCCCCAGAAAAGCCTGAATCAGATGATCTAGGTATGAATTCCAGTTCTGTCATTTGTCAGTTGTGGGAAAACAGACTTATTTGTTCTGTTCCTCAGTTTTCCCACCCATAAAACAGGGATAAATGTATGATTGTTATCAGAATCATGTTAACTAAGATTATTCTTAACTATATTAAAGTGCTTTGAATAGTTCCTGGCTCATAGCATGTAAATGGTGACAGACAATATTGTTTAAAATAATTGACAGGTAATCCAGTTTTATTACTAGGAAAGATTAAGCATTCTATATATATTTGGATTAAATTTCTTGGTAAGTTTCAGTTTTATATTTTTGCCCAATTTTTCACAGATGAACTTGAGGTCCAAAAGTAAACGGACTTATCCAAGTTCATAAAGGAAATTTATACCAAAGCCAAGACTCTAAAAAACTTTAACTCAATATTGTTCTTCTTTGAATTAATTTAATTATAATTAGTGGAATAATAACTTTAATAAACTCAGTTTAATGAACATACACATTGCCCACTGATTTGTATTCTAGAATGCTTATACAAAGACTATTCTAGTTGTCTTTAAAAAAATTCTGTAATTTGTTAGGAAGTCAATTACAGTACTATCCTAGTCTTACAAGAAAAAATATATACCGACATTAAGGAATTTGTTAATGTGTCAAACAACATGTCAAAAACGAGTGTAGAATTCGGGTCACCTGACTTGCAGTGAGCAACTCTACTCCCTGACTTAAGTCATGCAGCCCTCGGGCTAGATCATCTCTTTCATCACTCTACCATTTGTAAATTATTTTTCTTTTACACAGGCCCACAGTACAGCCTCACATTCTTCTTCCAATTCTGAAGATACAGAGATGTGATGAAAACAAATAAGAGCTTTGGCTGTATCTGATAGTTGTTTCTGGGTATTTAATAGCAATCCTTTCTCAAGGAATGAGTTGCCACCTGTTTGCTGTCTCTTTAGAAGAAACCTTCACTGGAAAGCATCATGTGTGACTGTCTTCTGCTATTATTTGTCTTACTGGAGGCTGTTGCTGTCAGCTAATTTATGGTTAACTTAGGAAGAGATAAGGCAGGAGCTAGACTCTTTTCATGTGATCTCTTCCAAGCTTCACCTTAACTACATTTCTCTGTATGATGTCTCTTACTTCTACAGGCTCCTTGAGCACCAAAGATGATTCATAACCCTGTACAGGTGACAGCTGCTTATTAAAGCATCTTGGCATATAAGCCTGTTAAAATTGTGCTTTTGTAACAATGTTGTGGTTGCTAGAGTAAATATCATTAACAACTGCCTTTTGAGTACGATCGATAGTGCTTTTGTTTCAGACTTACTTTTTATGTTTTAACTTTCGTTTGCCTCTAGAAACCCAAAATACAATAGAGAATAAGACCTTAGTAATAAAATGCAGAATTTTCTTAAATTGCATGTCTGAGTGTTCTAAAAATTTTCCAACATTTTTCTTTCACAAGTGACTTACTCCCCCAGTCAAGTTATTCATGATTTCACCCCACAGCAGGAGGGGCAGATAGAAAAAAAAAAGAAAACATCACTACCAAATTGAACGTAGGGTATAATACCAAGTTAACAGGAAATCAAGAAAAAACGACATACCTGAAGTCTCTCTTTCGGTAGACTCTATTTCAGGTACACACCGTCCCTTTCCCGGAAAAGAGCAGAAACCTCTTGGTTATTTTATTTTAATACGGCAGGACCAGATGAGGAGGGACGGGTTGCTGACTCATGTCAGATCACACAAGCATAAAACGAACCTAAGGCCAGAGTGTTACAATCTCTGATTTTAATGACAGTCAGTCTCGAGCGAAAGCTGTAGCCTTCTCCGTGTGAACCTGAAAACGGAAATCCTGCGTTTGGCCCAGCCACCACAGACGTCTCTCACCCCCGAGCTCCAGTGTACTTTTCCCCTTTAGTTTCTTGGCTCCTCTCTGCCTTTGCAGCAGCCTCAAATCCACACAGGACTCTCTCTGCCGAGCACTGTCCTGAGTTACTTCTCTCCCTCATGTTCTGGCTGATGCTACTCGTGATCATAGTATCGCCCGGTGGGGAAGGAGTATGCTAGCAGTAAAAAATGCTACCACAGCATTGTGTTTGTTTATAAAATGTCAGGCCCGGTTCCCTCCATTTTTTCTCCCTCTTCTATCTACATTTTGAGACCACTGGCCTCTAACATTCTGTAGTAGGCCCAAGTTCAAGGTGCCATATGCTTCTCTGGTGCCTGTTTGTGAGCCAAATAGAGGAAGAGTATGCTAGAGAGCGCGCTGACCAGGAAGATCACATCAAACCAACGGTGATAGAAGTTGAACTGCAGCTCTCCAAGGACTTCGGTGATTATGGTGCGGTATTCTAGAGGCATACTCATTCGAATCAGCAGCACAGAGGAGACAAAGTACATGCCCTGTAAGTCAAATGAATTAATCCAGAAGTGACTGTAAATGTAGTGAGGAGGAGGACAAAAGACATTATTAAAATTCTTAAAAGTATCAAGCATATTTCTGATATTTTACAGTTGTAAACATAAAGCTAACTCATTAAACTTACCATTATCTGTGCTAATAGCAGGACAATGACATTGGAGGATTTACTGCTAGAGATGGCATAAAAGAACTGTCAAGAAAGAGGGAGATAAATGTGTGCCACACTGTTAGATTCCTGTGTCATGAAAAATAAGAAATATGCTTAGCATTTGATTAAAAGTGTCTCTTCTGTGCCACAGTCCTATATAGAACAATATGGTTAAGGCTATAAACAAGAGACTTAATTTAGACTGCTGAAAAAGGTAGTTTTCCCCGGAGGCAATTTAATTACATAACATATGAAAGGATTCCTATTGCTGTCAAACCTCAGCAACTATGTGATTCGTATGACTTAGCATCACTATAAAACATTAAGTCTGATCACTCCAGCCCACTCCAAGCATTTGTCATTGTTACTAGGCTCCTGTGCTCTTTCTAAAATTCTGCTAAGTGACTATAGATCCCTTCCTGTTCCAACCCCTTCTCTTCCATTCAAACAGCTTCTGGATTCTAAATCCCTACCTTTCCTATCAGAGAGGACTCACTTTCCACCTCCATGAAGTCTTCCTACATGAATAAATAGCTGAATTCAGTAGGTCCTTACTTAGTGCCATTTATAGGGTCTTGGAAACTGAGATTTTAAGTGAAATGATGTATAATAAAACATTTTTCTCATTAACGTTGTAATGAAATGTTGAGTGAAACTTTGAGGACTTGGTGTATGTAGTTCTGCTTAAAGCCGCTGTTTCCAAGAACCTACTGATGACACTGAGGACTTACTATATTCTGCTCCCCTACTTCCATATCTTCTCTACAATTATTCTTCTAGTCTCAAATATCTGAATACCTGCCTACCATGTGCTAGGTTCATGACATCATGAGTGAACGAAACAGACCCATATCTTACTCTATTACCTTTGGTAAATGTACTTATCTATAATTGGTATATGATATAAATATATCTTCGTCAACTTACGTAGTTTAACTTTTTAAAAATTCTGTTGTATGTCTTTTAAATACTTGGGATTGTTTAAAGTCTCAGGAGGCAGAATTCTTAATTAGGTAAAATTATCTCATGGTACCACATTTAAGTAAACAAATGATAAGCAGTACTTTTAAACACTGTGATAAAACATACCTTGGTAAGAGTGATCAGCAGTCCTCTGATGGATGTGACAATAATTATTCCAACAAGAATGAAGGAAATGTGTTGGGACCAAAACTTCACCTGCCACCATAACAGGAAGAAAAAATATCTGCTAAATCCCTGTTCAGAGAGATATAAAGGCTAAACTATATTCTGATCATTTACATGACTGAGAGGGAACTTGATTAGACCCTACCTAATTCTTTTTTTTCTTCAGGGAGAGAGGAAAGCAAGTAAGTGGCAAATAAACACCTACAGAAAGACTGCAGTGGATATCTTAATTAGCAGACTTAGTGAAACCTTAACATTTTTTATTTTTTGTAGAGCCAGGGTCTTGCTATGTGGTCCAGGCTGGTCTCAAACTTCTGGGCTCAAGCAGTACTTCCAGATCAGCCTCCCAAAGTGTTGATAGTACAGGCATGAGTCACTACGGCTGGCAGCAAGTACAGAGAAGTGATAAGAATAATAAATCAGAAAACACATGGAAGTAATGATAGTTTTACTGTGATGAACAAAAAGCAGGAATGAAAAGGAAACTAAATAATAGCTTGATTATTTTCAATCTCTATGAATAACAGTTCCCTAACCACCAAGACTTCAAGGAATCTTTCTCTTTTTAACAAAAGAGTATGTAGACATTCTCAGCTCAATTCTAGGAAATAGTTGCACTTCACTGGAACCACATGATACTTTTTCTCCTCCTGCATTGCTTCATAGTGAGAAGGAATTTTGGGACCCTGTGTTTGATTCAGTTCTAAAAAGATCTGAAAGGGAGCTGCTATTACTAACATCTAAAAGATTTGTTATTCAGAATAACAAAATATGGAGTAAAGAGATGAATTATAGATTGTTTATATACATGGCCATTAAGTATCCTCAAAAAGTACAGAAAAGGAAAAGCACTGCTAAAAATTTAGCCCAGTAAAACACTCAAATGAAGAAAACATAAATGCAACAAGAGCAGGGCATACTTTCTGTTGTTTTTTGAGATGGGGGTCTCACTCTGTTGCCAGACTGGAGTGAAGTGGCCCCGTCTCAGCTCACTGCAACTTCTGCCCCACCCCAGATCAAGCGATCCCCTGCTTCAGCCCCCTGCGCAGCTGGGCCTACAGGTGCATGCTACCATGTCCAGCTAACTTTGTATTTTTTGTAGAGATGGGGTTTCCCCTTATTGCCCAGGCTGGTCTGGAACTCCTGGATGCAAGTGATCTGCCTCAGCTTCTCAAAGTGCTGGGACTACAGGCACGAGCCAGAGAGCCTTCCTTGCCTGGAAAGCATACTTAATATAATTTGTACACTACTTGAAGAAAAGATACTATGTTCCTTTACACTCAAAGAAGGTACACTGTTGATCTAGCATCAAGAAACATGTACATTGAGCTGTTTCTCAAGGATTGGGCTCAGTTTGCTCTGGTTCATTTTAATTTCATCCAAGTCGCTTTGAGATCAGGGGCATGTCTGACCGGGGATAGCATGAGGACTGTGTTTAGGCTGACAGCACAGCTAAATGGCCTATACTGGAACTAAGAGTGTGACATTGGTCTTATTGTTAAAGTGCTATTTGGTCAGAGTCACTAGCTCTGGTTTATGAATAAAGACATTGAACTTCAATTAGGACAAGGGTGTGTTTATGAAAGTGGTATTATAAAATGGGTAAAAAGACATTAAAAAACAACTGCGTGCATAGGTGACAGTTGCCATCTTTAGCCCAAGGACCACATTAACTGATAAAGATTATTTCTTACAGCAGAAATCATTTCAGTTCTAGCACAGAACACTAATTAGTAGTTAATTTTCCCTTGGGGCATCAAAGGTGAGTTGTGTTTGAAGAGCTCATCAAGAATTAGAGAAGTATCTGAACACTTTGGTGGGGAGAAAATGGTAAACTGGTAGCTGGGTACAGAGAAGCAAAGGAGAAACTATAGAAATAATCAGCATCCATGACATTATTAAGTATCAGTCATTACTTCTGGCTTTATGCTGAGAGAGAGAATCTTGGCCTTTTACAAATTTTCCATGTGAATACATCAAAATATAAAAATTTTCTAGCAGGGTGTGGGGGGACTGGGGTGGGATAACATTAGGAGAAACACCTAATGTAGGTGACAGGCGGATGGATGCAGCAAACCACCATGGCATAAGTATACCTATGTAACAATCCTGCACGATCTGCACATGTACCCCAAAACTTAAAGTATAATTTAAAAAAATAAAATTCAAATATATTTAACTTTAAAAAAATTCTTCCATGTGAATCTGTCAAAATATACACAGCAGAAGCCAGTACCTAAAGCATGCAAATGATCATCTTAACAATGGTAAGCTATAGCAGATGAAACAGAAACATGACAAACCAGGATCTTGATAGAATGCTTACATCAAATTGGATTCCCAGATAATTCACAGTGATCTCAATGCCTCTTGTGACAGGATCTGTTTTCCCAACTCGATCGAAAACAATATTGATGGTGGCCTGCAAAGACGTAGACTTTTACGTTAGAGCACTGACAATCACTGTTTCAAAAAGTGACTCAAACTAATGGATTAATCACTGTAACATATCTTACAGGTCAATGTTTCTTAAAAGGCAATTCTACTCTCAATCCAAACCATACATAGGAAATCTCTTTTGGCTACTCATACACAGGCAAACAAAAGTCCCTATTTACTCCATCTTTCTTTTTGGTGAAGAGTCAAGGGGAATAAAACTATGGCATATATGCCTTAATTTATCAGAAGCCAGAAAGGTAACATTCTGATAGATGAAGTCGGATTAAGAGAATCAAGAAACCCCAGGGTCATACCTTGTGGTTACTTTCTGAATGCTCTAACAGCAAATACTAAAATAACAAAAAAGGAGTTATAGCTAATAAGTCAATGAATGATATCAAATGAAATCATGAAAAATACCCAATTAATCTCCAGGATGGCAGTTTGAAAAAAGGAAAAGGAGAAAAAAGAACAGATGGACCAATGAAAAGAAATAGCAACACGGTAGTTTAAAATCTAACCACATCAAAAATAAAATCCAACCACATTAATAATCACATTAAATGTAAATGGTCTGCACAATAGGTGAGCAAACTCTGCCACTGGAGTGTGACAGTAGCCACAGACAATACACAAATGAATGGACTTGGCTGTGTTCCAATAAAACTTTATTTCCAAAAGCAGGCAGTGGTTAGGTTTGGCCTGTGGGCTATAGATTGCTGATCCCTGGTCTAAACATGCCATTGAAATGGTTAGATCGAAAAAAAAAAGCAAGACTCAACTATACATTGCTTACGAGAAATCCACTGTAATAAATATAAAGATACAAATAGGTTTAAAGTAAAAGGATAGAAAAAATATATGATGCTAACACTAATCAAAAGAAAGCTAGAATGTCAGGGGCTGGGCATGGTGGCTCATGCCTGTAATCCCAGCACTTTGGGAGGCCGAGGAGGGTGGATCACAAGGTCAAGAGATCAAGACCATCCTGGCCAACATGGTGAAACCCCGTCTCGACTAAAAATACAAAAATTAGCTGGACGTGGTAGCATATATTTAGTTTCCCCAGCTACTCGGGAAGCTGAGGCAGGAGAATTGCTTGAACCTGGGATGTGGAGGTGGCAGTGAGCCGGGATCATGCCACTGCACTCCAGCCTGGCAACAGAGCAAGACTCTGTCCCAAAAAAGAAAAAAAAAAAAAAAAAAAAAGAAAGCTAGAATGTTTTTATTAATGTCAGATGAAGTAGATTTCATAGCAAAAATACTGCCAGGTATTAAAAGGGACATTTCAGAATGATAAAAGGGTCATTTCAACAAGGTGTACACAATGTTTCTAAATGTTTATGTACTTAATGATGGAGCTCCAAAATACATAAAGCAAAACTGATAGAAATAAAAAAGAAATGGACAAATCCACAATAATAGCTGGATCCCCCTCTCTCAATAATTGTTAAAATTAGTCAGAAACCAATAATACTATCAATCAATTTGACATAATTGACATTCATATAACACTCCTGCCAACAAGAGCAGAATACATATTCTATTCACATACATGTAGAACTTTTAGCACGCTGAGCTCAATTGACCATATTCTGTCTGGGACAGGAAACAAGTCAATACATTTTAAAAGATTCATATCATACAAAGTATGTTCTTAGACCACATGAAATTAAATTAGAAATCAATTAGAGAATAATATTTGGAAGATCCTCAAATATTTTATAACACATTTCTAAATCACCCATGAATCAAAGAAGGAATCAAAGGGAAATTAGCGTTTTGAATTGAATGAGAAATACAATTCATTAAAATTTGTGAGATCTATTATAGCAGTACATAGCAAGAAATTTATAGCATTAAAACACCTATATCAGCAAAGGTCTCGAATCAGTGATCTTCGTTTCTATCTTAAGAAATTAGAAAATGGAGACTCAGGATAAGCAGAAGAAAGGGAATAATAAAGACCAGGGCAAGAGCGAAAACTAGTTAACCCAAAAGTTGTTTCTTTAAAAAGTTCAATAAAATCTGGCATGTGCGTAAAGCCCAAATTAAAAAAAAAAGTTCAATAAAGTCAATAAACTTCTACTAGACTGATAAAGACAAAAGAGGGAAGTCAGAGGTTACCAATATTGAGAGAGACATCACTGTCATACTCATGAGGATGGCTATAATAAAAAAGATAATAACAAGTGTTGGTGAAGATGTGGAGAAATTAGAACCCTCATCCTCTGCTGACAGGAATGTAAACTGGTGCTGCCGTTTTGGAAAAGTCTAGTAGTTCCTTAAAAGGTTAAACATATACTTAGCATAGGACACAGCAATTCTACCCCTACATATTCATGTAAGGGAAATTAAAACATATGTTCACATAAAAACTTATACATGAGGCTGGGTGCCATGGCTCACATCTGTAATCCCAGCACTTTGGGAGGCCGAGGTGTGCAGATCGTGAGGTCAGGAGATTGAGACAAGCCAGGCCAACATGGTGAAACCCTGTCTCTACTACAAATACGAAAATTAGCTAGGCTAGCAGAAAACAAGAAATGACCAGTCAGAGCAGAACTGAAGGAGTTAGAGACATAACAAACCCTTCAAAAAAAGTCAACGAATCTAGGAGCCAGGTTTTTGAAAAAAACCTGATAAAGGGCATCTAGGGAAAACCTAATGTCATATTGAATGGTGAGATTGGATGCTAACACCCTAAGATCAGGAATAAGGGCAGGATGACTATTCCTACCACTTCTATTCAACTTTGTACTGAAGGTTTTAGCCAGTGCAATAAGATTGCAGGAGGAGCAGGAGAAAAAGGATAAGAAGAAGAAAGAAAGGAAGGAAGAACAGGGGAAAGGAACAACTTAATTAAAACACTGGCAAGATCGGGGGAGGGGCCAACTAGAAGTAGCTGCTGTTGGTGGCTCCCATCAAGAATGAAAACAGCACCTTCAGGTTGAGGTAACCAGGTTCTCTCACTGAGACTGACTAGGCGGTTGGCACAACCCACAGAGAGTGAGGAAAAGCAGGGTGGTGCAATGGCCCCACCAGGGAGCCACACAGAGCAAAGGGAGTTCCCATCCCCAACCAAGGGAGGTGGTGAGTGACTGTGACACCCCGCCCAGGAAACCATGCTTCTTCCACAGATCTGTGTATCCTGTGGATCAGGAGATCCCCTCGTGTGCCCTTGGGTCCCAAGTGCAGAGCTGCCCAGATGCTCAGTGGCCACTGGGGGTGCAGCCAGCAGCAGGAGGCTGGAGACTGCCTAAGACCAAGTTCCTGGGGCAGCTGCCATCACTGCGGGTCCAGTCTGCCATTTACCCCTACCGGTGCTGGGGAGAATAGGTGGTCTGGACCAGGAGGAATTCTCCACAGGGCAGCACAGTGGCTGTGGCAGACTGTGACCAGACTGCTTCTTTAGGTGGGTCCTGGATCCTTTCCTCCTTATCAGGCGGGGCCTCCCTGCAGAAAAGTTCAGCAACTTCAGGTAGGGGTTTATGGTGAGAACTCTGATCTCCCTGGAAAGGAGCCCCTGGGGGTAGGCGTGGCTGTGGTCTCCACGGTTTGGCGGACTTAGTCTTTCCTGCCTGCTGGCTCTGAAGAGTCTGGGCAGTCCAGAGGAGGGGGATTCCCTTTGGTGCAGCACACCTGCTCTGCCAGCAAAGGGGCAGTCAGAGTGCTTCCTTAGGCAGGTCCCTAATCCAGTGCCTCCTGACTAGAAACCCCTCACCAGGGGTTGCCAGGCACCTTATGTAGGAGTGTTCCTGTCGCTGGCGTAAGGTCAGTGCCCCTCTGGGACACAGCTCCCAGAGGAAGGAGCAGGCTGCCATCTTTGCTGTTCTGCAGCCTCCACAGGTGATACCTCCAGGTGCAGGAGGGACCCAGGCAAGTAGGGTATGGACTGGACCCCCAGCAAATGGTAGCAGCCCTACAGAAGACAGGCCTGACTGTTAAAAGAAAAACAGAAATTAACAACAACAGCATCAACAAATAAAGACCCCCCAAAAACCCCATCCAAAGGTCAGCAGCCTCAAAAATCGAAGGTAGATAAACTGAGGATGATGAGAAAGAATCAACACAAAAATGCTGAAAACTCAAAAAGCCAGAGTGCCTCTTCTCCTCCAGATGATCACAACACCTCTCCAGCAAGGGCACAGAACTGGGCTGAGGCTGAGGGTGAGGGTGAGATGGATGAACTGACAGAAGTAGGCTTTAGAAGGTGGGCAATAGCAAACTTGGTTGAGCATAAGGAGTAACCATGATAAAACATTACAGGAGCTGTTAACCAGAATAACCAGTTTAAAGAGGAACATAACCTGATGGAGCTGAAAAATGCATGATGTGAACTTCACAATGCAACCACAAGAATCAGTAGTTGAGGAGACCAAGCAGAGGAAAGGATCTCAGAACCTGAAGACTACCTTGCTGAAGTAAGACAGGCAGACAAGGTTAGAAAAAAAAAGAATTAAGGCCAGGCGCGGTGGCTCATGAGGTCAAGAGATCAAGACCATCCTGGCCAACATGGTGAAACCCCGTCTCTACTATAAATACAAAAATTAGCTGGGCGTGGTGGCGCGCACCTGTAGTCCCAGCTACTTGGGAGGCTGAGGCAGGAGAATTGCTTGAACCCGGGAG
>CAUYQU010027684.1:0-42162 GCA_963574635.1 Cheracebus regulus
CACCCAGCCAAATTATAAAGTTTGCTTTTGGTTGAAATAAGCAACCCTTAACCCCATTCCTAAGTTCTGCCTTTGCCTGAAACTGACTTTAGTGGTAAACCATTCTTCATACTGATCAGCAAAGAAAGGAAAAAGATCTATTATTTGTTGTCCAAAAAAAGACAAAGTAATTCTTTTAAGATTTTGTTTAGGTTGGCTGGGTGCGGTGGCTCACGCCTGTAATCCCAGCACTTTGGGAGGCTGAGGCGGGTAGATCACAAGGTCAAGAGATCGAGACCATCCTGGCCAATATGGTGATACTCTGTCTGTACTAAAATACAAAAATTAGCTGGGCATGGTGGCGCGAGCCTGTAGTCCCAGCTACTTGGGAGGCTGAGGCAGGAGAATTGCTTGAACCCAGAAGGCAGAGGTTGCAGTGAGCTGAGATTGTGCCACTACACTCCAGCCTGGCGCCTGGCAACAGAGTGAGACTCCATCTCAACAAAAAAAAAAAAAAAAAAAAAAGGATTTTGTTTAGGTTAATAGTAACAATGGTACTTTCACTTAATTTCAGCAGCAACTGAAGCCATATTGTCAATTCAAGAAGAATTTTTGTTGTTCTTCCAGGAAATAACTCCGTAGTGAGAGGAAGTTTGCAGTAAATGCCTTTCGAGCATCAGGCTGAGGCTGTGTCCCTGAAGCTAGCATGTGTGTGAGCATGTGTGTGTGTGCGTGTGTGTTTTCACTCTGGTCAGAAAAGACGTGCCAGGTGTTTGTGACAAGCTGTGATGAGGACTGCAGATTACTTGGAATCCATTGTGTTCTTTTCCTTGTTGGAAAAAGAAAGCGTCTAAAAACAAGCCCTTATTTAAAGGAAGCCCCAGTTAATTCAACAAGGCTTTGAAAGGCTTTATACAAACTGCTTGACAAAGGCCATTTGGCCCCGAGGAGTCCTATGAGGTCAGAAACTGAGATCAACCCTCACACAGGGTTCAGGCAGTTAGAAACTCAGACCATACTTAGTAAAGCACAACAAACTTTTACCCACCTGGTCAGAATGAAATTTACACAGCAATGCAGAGTCTTATGCGAGAACACCAAAAAACCTCAATGATGATAGCTAACAGTTGCTACACGTTTACAGGTGCCGGGAAAAGGTGTTGGCTACACCCCATGGACTCAGCCTTTTGAGATGGGTGTCATTATAATTGTCCCCATTTTGCAGATGAGGGAACCAATGCATCCTCAGGTTAGTTAAGTGGTGGTGTTCGGCTTTGACCCCAGACAGTTTGATCCACAGCCAGAGAGCTTAACTATGCCCAAGGCCTTCTACCTAGACAGGAAGAAGGCTAACAATCTCTGCCGGTACACTCAGGGAGGCTGCTATCATCTGCATGTCACCCCTCAAACTCTTAAAAATGATTTAAGAAAAACCAACGCTTTTGTGCCCAGTGACCAGGAGAGATGGGCAGGCATGAATTAAGGATGTCTTGCCTTTAAGTTCCACCAGGTCCTTGCTTCACCCTAGGTCACTCTGAAATCCTAGAAGAATAGCACACCCAATAGCACACACACAAGTGACTCATTGTCCTTCTGCCTCAAACAACAGCAGCCTACTTAGCATACAAAACACATTCTGTGAGGGAGGGCTACCACGGGCCACAGCCATGCATTCTTAGCAGGAGTCACACATGGGGGTTGCTTTCTGGTTGTTCAGTCTTTATTTATTTATTATTACTATTACTTTAGAGACAGAGTCTCGCTCTATTGCCCAGGCTGGAGTGCAGTGGCACAATCATAGCTCACTGCAGCCTCGAACTCCTGGGCTCAAGCAACCCTCCCATCTCAGCTTCCCGAGTAGCTGGGACTACAGGTGTGTGCTACCACCCCTGGTTTCAATCTTACTTTGAGGATAAGAGGTAGTGACAACATAAGTCCATTAGTGCTCATGATGCATAATTTATTTCGTGGTGACACAGGGATGACAAGGAAGGGCTTGAAGGCAGCGGCCCAGCTCCTCTTTCCCCTAGCCTAGCCCTCTCACCCTGAAGGCATATTGGTGCTTTGCCAGCTCCACCCTTACCCCACCCTAGGGAGGGACACTGGTTCCTACCGGGGAGTCCGAGTGTGCTATTGCACCAGCACGCCAGCGTGGACTTCCTGCTCGGGGGGAGAGACCTCTCCTACTGGCTTAAGTGGTGCCTGCCCCCAGAGGATTTCTCTATGGGAGCTACTCCAACACCCCTGGGGTCTCAGGTGGGCACCAGCTTTCCTCCTTTCCCCTTTCTAACAGAGCACCCATGACAAAACAAGAATGTGGCAGAGATGACTGTTAGTATTGCTGGGGCCCAGGGAAGCAAGGCTGGGGGGTGCTGTGTGGTGGGGCAGCTCTGCCCAGTGGGTCTGTGGCCTCTCACCAGCTGCATGGACATGACATCCTCAGGAGAGAGTGTGGTAGTCCCTGGCAGGCCTGCTGAGCTCTGTTCTTACAAGATCCAGCTACCCCAGAGATAATGACCAAGGGGTTCATAGATTGCCATTGTTTCACTGTGCATGTGTGATGTCTAATTATCTTCCTAGGTCAGATGGTGGAGTTCGTGGCTTGGGAAGAAACTGTCCCATGAACGCCGATGTTGGATCCGATGTGGCAACTCCATGAGGTAATTGTACTGGAGTTTCAGGGTGGTGTGGTTGGTGATGCATGAGGCTTGGTGAGCTCTACCCCTAGGGGCTTCATGGAATACATGGCCCTGGATAGGCTGGTCTCCCCTGAAGAAGTGAGGAAACCCTAGAAGTTGTGATTGCGAAACATTCCCTAGTCTGAGGTCTCCTGGGAAGCTCCACTGAGGATCGATCCTTTGAACTTACCTCAGGGAACTGTGACTTTTCAGGGATAACTGGGTCAGAGGGCTCGTTTTCACCAAGCTTCAAGCCTAGTCGTCGGTGGGACTACAGGGATACTACGAACACCAGGGTGTGTCTAGGAGGTCAGGAAGGGCAGACTACGGTAGGGAAAGGCGACCTTCTGGGAAGGTGGAGCTTGAATGAAGGAGGAAGAGTATGGTGTCCCTAAGGACAGTCCTAAGTCCCAAGGAGGTGCTGATTTCTGAGAGGCTGGAAGAGGCCAGAAGCCTGGGAAATGGGCAGCCTTCCTCCAGAGGCTTACAAAGACAAGGAAGGTGTCCTTTAACAATTCAAAAGGGGCATCTGCTTACAACAGAACAAAAGTCCCTACACACAGAGTGGAAAGTGTTAACATCAGTTCTTTCTTTTTTTTTTTTTTTTTTTTGAGCCAGGGTCTTATTTCCCGTCTGGAGTGCATTGGTTCAATCACAGCTCACTGTAGCCTCAACCTCCTGGGCTCAAGGGATCCTCCTACCTCAGCCCCCTTAATAGCTGGGGCTACCGGTGCACACCACCATGCCTGGCTAATTTTTTTTTTTTTTTTTTTGAGACGGAGTCTTGCTCTGTCACCAGGCTGGAGTGCAGTGGCACGATCTCAGCTCACTGCAACCTCTGCCTGCCAGGTACAAGGGATTCTCCTGCCTCAGCCTCCTGAGTAGCTGGGATTATAGGGATTCGCTGCCACACCCAACTAATTTTTGTATTTTTAGTAGAGATGGGGTTTCACCATGTTGGCCAGGATGGTCTCAATCTCCTCACCTCGTGATCTACCTGCCTCGGCCTCCCAGTGTGCTGGGATTACAGGAATGAGCCACCACACCTGGCCAATTTTTAATTTTTGTAGATACAAGGTTTTGTCATGTTGTCCAGCTCCTGAGCCCAAGCGATCTGATCGCCTCGGCTCCCAAAGTGCTGGGATTACAGGTGTGCCACATAGCACCCAGCCCATAACACCAGTTCTTAATCGGGAGTGAGCAAGTGAGTTGCCTGGAATTCTAACCATTCATTCATCTAACAAGTTTTTAGGAAGCATCTTATTAGCATCAGGCCTGTGAGCATATCTGTGACTGGGTGCACACGTGTTTTCCTGCATTCATCGGCTTCTCAAAAGGGCTCTGCAGCTACCCCAAGGCTAAGGCCCTCAGGTTAGAAGTCCTGTCTGCTGCAGGGAGGGCTTGTGTCTAATGGAGAAAGGAACAGATGTGGGTAGGGGTTAGGGCACCTTGGTTTTTTTGCTTGCTCAGCACCTGTTCTCTGATCTTCTGGTGGCAGCACCCTGAGTTTTCTTGGGAAATATAATCACATTTTTTAAAGGAGGTGATTGTGATCTGTCATCCAAAGATTGTGAGGAGTCCAACACCTGGATGGTCAGTTTTACTCATAGGAGCAGAGGAACATAGTTGCTGTGCAGCTGAAAAGGTGCTGGACCGAGAGTCAGAAGCCTGAGTTTGGATCCTAGCTCTGCCACTGATTCATAGAGTTTTTTGAATGTTATGTTTAGACCTCTGATTTAGAAGGTTGAGTTAATCATGTGCTTTGGATAAGAGTGAAACCACCACTACTCTGTAGACGGCACCCTGGGACCACTCCACGGTTCATATCCTAGGACTTGTCTCTGTCAACAATTGTATCCAGCGCGGTGAGTCACACCTGTAATCTCAGCACTTTTGGAGGCTGAGGTGAGAAGATTGCTTGAGGCCAGGAGTTTGAGATCATCCTGGGCCACAAAGCGAGACCCTGTCTCCAAAACATACTAACAAATAATAATAATAATAATTAGCTGGGTGTGGTGGCACATGCCTGTAGTTACGGCTACCTAGGAGGATTGCTTGAGCCAAGGAGACAGTTGCTGCAGTAAGCTATGATTGCACCACTACACTCTAGCCTGGGACAAAGTGAGACCCTGTCTCTAAAAAACAAAACAAAAAACCTGTAGGCCGGGCCCAGTGGCTCACGCCTATAATCCCAGCACTTTGGGAGGCTGAGGTGGGCGGATCATGAGGTCAGGAGATCCAGACCATCCTGGCCAACCTGGTGAAACCTTGTCTCTACTAAAAATACAAAAATTATCTAGGTGTGGTGGCTCATGCCTGTAATCCCAGCTACTCGAGAGGCTGAGACAGGAGAATCGCTTGAACCCGCGAGGCAGAGGTTGCAGTGAGCTGAGATCGTGCCACTGCACTCCAGCCTGGCGACAGAGTGAGACACCATCTCAAAACGACAACAACAACAACAACAACAACAAAAACCCTGCATCCTTGTATAACTTCAGTTTCCGTTTGCTGCCATCTGCCTGCCACCTCTTGTTGATCTATTTTTTTTCTACTCACTCTCTCTAGTACACCAGCAATCCATCCTAAAATCCATTGATCCTACCACCTTTTTCGGTTCCCCACACCCCTCTGTCTGCATTTGCCCCTTTACCCTGACCAGATACTGTGGTTCATTGTTACAACCACTCCCTTGCCTGCAGCTCAGCTCCCTTGCCCACCCCCTCTTGCTTTATCATGTTTGCTCAGCAAATCCCCAATCCTGGAGAAACCCCTCTCTCCATCGTCTCCCCACCTGTGCTTGGAGGGACTAGAAAAGGAAAACTCTCAGACACCCTCACTGACCATGCCCAATCTACCTGAAAGGGGGCCTGAGGCTGTCTGGCAAGTTTGGGACACGGTTTGGGTCCATTCTCTTTGCCATGCTCTGGGGTGGTGAATTCATACCTTCTCTTTTCTTCTTCGCTCTCAGCACCCCCTTCCTGCTCTTCACTCAGCTGAGGACACTGCTTCTTATTTCTCTGGATAAACGGAAGCCATCAGGGGAAAGATTCCTAAGGCTCCCATCACAGACCTCGTGCTAGCTAGCCTACTCCCAGCTACTTGGGAGGCTGAGGCAGGAGAATCGCTTGAACCCAGGAGGCAGAGGTTGCAGTGAGCCGAAATCATGCCACTGCACTCCAGCCTGGACTACAGAGCAAGACTCCGTCTCAAAAAAACCAAACCAAGCCAAAACAAAACAAAACAAAATATACTCTTGTCAAGGCCACCGGTGATCTCCATTTTGCCAATTTCAAAGGTCAATTTTCACTCCTTATCTTCGCAAATTTACCTGCAGCATTTGACTAACCAAGCTAGCTAAGCCCTTGCCCTTGAAATGCTTTCTTCCCCGGCCAGGACTCTCCTGTACTTGCATCCTACCACGTGGGCCCTCCCTGGTCTCCTTTCTTGCTTTTCCTCCCCACCCTGACCTCTGCTTCTGGCACATCTAGGGCTCTTCTTCTCTACACTCGATTCCTATGTGTGTGTTTCTAGTCTCCACTGCCAGTTGCATCCAAGCCACTTGATGCTACGCTCTACTTAGGATGCTACAAGTTAGCTCACAGACATCTAACATGTCCAAAACCGAGGTCCTAGTTTCCCTTCCAAAGCTGCCCTCTCAGACTCCTCCCACTTCATTGAATGACAGCTCCAGTCAAGTTGCTCAGGCCACAACTTTGCAGTTGGTTGGGCACGGTGGCTCATGCCCGTAATCCCAGCACTTTGGGAGGCTGATGTGGGCAGATCATGAGGTCAAGAGATCGAGACCATGCTGGCCAACATGGCGAAACCTCGTTTCCACTAAAAATACAAATATTAGCTGGGTATGATGGTGTGCACCTGTAGTCCCAGCTACTCCGGAGGCTGAGGCAGGAGAATCACTTGAACCCGGCAGGCAGAGGTTGCGGTAAGCTGAGATCGCTCTACTGCACTCCAGCCTGGAGAAAGAGCAAGACTCCATCTCAAAGAAAAATAAATAAATAAAAAGAAAAACAAACTTTGGAGTTACTCTTGAATCCTTTCTTTTTTTCGAGGCCCACATTTAATCAGCCAGTTGTATCCACTTTACCTTCAAAATCTATCTGGAGTCTGAGCACTTGTCCCCACCTCCGCTGGACTTCGCTGCTGCCACATGTCCTTTCCCCTAGGTGATTGCAGCAGCCTCCTAACCTGCCCTCTGCTTCCACCTTGGCCTCCCCTGGTCTGTACTTCATGCAGAAGACAGGCTGGTTCCTTTACAATGCAAAGAGCAGTCCTCTGCTCAAACCTCCAGCGGCTTCCCGTCTCCCAGAGAGATCCGAGGAGGCCCCTCAGGAATAGCTCTGGACATGCCCCTGGTGTAGCCCCTCGGATCTGCCCCCATCTTTCTGTACTCTGTTGGGCGGCTGCCTTGCTGTGGCTAAACAAGCCAGCTGTGCTCCCGCATCTCAGCATTTGTGCTGGCGGTTTCCTTTGCCTGGAATGCTCTGCTCACAGATATTGGCACAATCACTGGCTCCCTCTTAGCCAATGTCAGCTCAAATGTGCCCTCTTCAGAGTCCCCTCTTCTGACTATCTAAAGTAGCAGCCACCTCTTACGCTCACATGAGGCTATTTTCGTCTCAACACTCACTGTTATCTGAAATAATAATTTTTTTTTTTTAAAGATGGGGTTTCACCATGATGGGCAGGCTGGTCTTGAACTCCTGACCTCAGGTGATCCACCCACCTCGGCCTCCCAAAGTGCTAGGATTACAGGCATAAGCCACTGCGCCCGGCCAGTCTTTTTTATTTCTTTGTGTATTGCTCATCCTATCCACCAGAATGGAAGCTTTGTGGTGGCACAAACTGTCCCAGCGGCTAGCACAGAGCCTACCTCATGGCAGTCAGGGCTGCCACAGAAGGTTGAAAAGGTTGTTCACTGCATTAGAGCTTCCGGCCGAGGAGCCGCGGGTGCTGATATGAGTCTGCCCTCTGTTCCCACGATGTGGGGCCATCCAGCAGGTTGCCATCTGCTATTTTGCAATGTGTGACATATGGGCTGGCTGTGACTCTGGTGGCCATTCAAAAAATACTCATTGAATAAACTACGGAATGATGGATGTGCAGACCCTCTGCTTGTTTTCCTCTGCAGGGCTTCATGCCAGTTACCTTCTCACAGCCTCATCTTCCTTTTCTGTTAAAGGGACAGTTAACGTCTATCTCATAGCATGGTTACAAGGATTAAGTGAAATAGTTCATTAAAAAGCTGGCACAAATATAATTCCATTTATATGAAATATCCAGAACAGGCAAATCCATAGAGACCGAAAACAAATTAATGGTCAAAAGGGACATGGGGAATACTGCTTAATTGGTCAGGAGTATCCCTTTGGAGTGCCAAAAACGTTTTAGAACTAGAGTGATGGTTGCATGACATTATGAATGTACTAAACACTACTGAATCATGTACCTGAAAATGGCTAACATGGGGAATTTTATGTACGGTGAATTAGGTTATAGAATATGAACACCTCAATTTAACAAAATCTTGCACAGTGTCTAGGATAAGGTAGGTATTAATATCAGTTGAATTTCATGATTTCCTTGCTTCAAAAATAAAGTAAAACCCTAAGCCTTCCTTGGCATCTCAATGCCCCATCCAGGATAATCCTCTCTTTCCTCAAATTCGTTTCAGAAGTGTGTATTATTGCCATTTTAGATATGAGGATATGATGGAAATAAGACAGATGCAGAGCCCTCCCCCAGAGTTTACAGGCTGGCAGGGGAAACTAAAGAGAAAATCACACTCCCATGTGTTCAGGGATATAGGGGAGAAGGGCCACATCTGCAGGGGCACAGGGGAGAGTGGCGAAGGCAGGAGTCCCAGGAAAAGGGAGCAGAGCCTGCAGAGCCAGGGAGATGAGGGAGCATGGTGGGTTCTGGGAATAGAAAATAGTTTGCTGGCCAGGTGTGGTGGCTCATGCCTGTAATCCCAGCACTTTCGGAGGCTAAGGTGGGAAGATCACTTGAGGTCAGGAGTTTGAGACCAGCCTGGTCAACATGGTGAAAAACCGTCTCTACTAACAATACGAAAATAGCTGGTCATGGTGGTGCGTGCCTGTAATCCCAGCTTGAACCCGGGAGGCAGAGGTTGCAGTGAGCTGAGATCACGCCACTGCATTCCAGCCCGGGTGACAGAGCGACTGTGTCTCAAAAAAAAAAAAAAAGGAAAGAAAACAGTTTGGTGTAGCTGCCGCAGAGGAGGCAGGAAAGGTGGAAGGGATGGCCTGAGCCTTCAGATTTCATCCTGAGATCTTCGGCCAAGTGTGAACTGGCCCCCACCTTCCAGCCAGTCCTCCCATGCCTTGTTTGCAACCCCGCTCTGTAGCCCCCTCTTATTTTTTTGAGACAGGGTCTTGCTCTGTTGCCCAGGCTGGAGTGTAGTGGCACAATCATGGCTCACTGCAGCCAACAACTCCTGGGTTCAGGCAATCCTCCCACCTCAGCTTACCCAGTAGCTAGGACTACAGGTGAGCATTATCACGCCCAGCTAATTTTTGTGTTTCTAGTAGAGATGGGGTCTCCCTATGTTGTCCAGGCTGGTCTCTGACTCATGGGCTCAAGCAATCATCCCGCTCCGGACTCCCAAAGTGCTGGGATTACAGGCATGAACCACCATGCCTGGCCTCTCTGCAGCCCTTGCTCCCACTGTGCCCTTTCTGTCCTTGTAAATTTGGGGCCTCCAGGCCTTGGCACATGCTGTCCTTCCTCCCTAAGGTAGTTATGGGGAGCCTGCCCTGGGTTAGTACTGTGCGGGGAGCTCACAGGCTGCCCAAGCCTGCCCCTCTGACCCCAGGAGAGTGAAGAATCACCAGATAATGAGAAATGCTTCATAGTGGGTGATCTGGGCATGGAGTGGGGGCTTGCAGGTGGAGGGAGGGCTCAGAGAAGGTGACTCCTGAACTGGAACTCGAAGAACAAGGGGGACCCGGCCCAGAGATGAGGAGTAGGACAAAAGGGAGTTAGAGAGCACCGGAGAGAGGTTCAGAGCCTGGCTGGTGGGGTCATAGGATCCTGAGATCCAGGTGAAGGCTGAGCCCCCATCCAGATCCACCCCTCACTCCCTACACATTTACACATTTGACAGGTAATTTTGGAGTGTTCTTGGACCTTCTGCCTTTGCCTGGGAAGAATGCCCTCCCCACCCGCCCTGGTTCCAGCCCACCACCCTTACAGGCCTGCAAAGCTCCCTCCTCAACTCTGGACTTTGTACCAGCCACAGGAAGTTCACTTGTTTATCAGCCTGAGCACCTGCCTGCTGAGGTGTCTGCCCCTCTAGAGCCTGCTGGACCCTTCTCTGGGTCCCAGCTGTACCAACCCCCAGCATTGGGGGGTGAGGGTGAGGCCTACACCCATAAAGTTCTTGGCAAAAGCTTGGGGAGATGTAAAATGAGCCCTCCCCACTGGAGGCGCTGCCTGTAGCCCGCCCTCTGCCCGACCTGCAGCTTCAGCCCCGCCCCGGCTGCTTCTGCAGGTGAGTCACGTTTGGCCTTGACCCGCCCACCTGTCCAGGTTCTGCCGGCCCCAGCCGGAAGCTTACTCCGAGGACTGTGCACAGTTTTTGAAGGTGGGAACCGAGGAGAAGGCCTGAGGGGCCGGGGAGGGGGTACCCAGGCCCTGCACAGATTCCCAGGGGCTCCTGGCAGCAGGAAAGAAGCTACACAACAGAGTAGGGGTAGGTGTCTGTGCATATCAGAGGGTATGTTTGCTGGTGGAAGAAAGTGTTACCTGGGGGGAGGGGCTGTGTGTGTGTGTGTGTGTGTGTGTGTGTGTGTGTGCATGGGGGATGGGAAGGTCAGTGTGGGCTGTGAGTTCAGAGGCCTGTTGTAGAGTGTATATGTGCCCTTGGAAGGTTAGCGTGTGCGTGTCTTCTTGGGAAGAATTCACAGGGACAGGACAGGGAGGAAAGGAATAGGAGTACAATCTTAGAAACGTTGTATTGAATTCAGTTAATCCCAGTGTAACATGTTCTCATGTTTTTCTGACTTAGTGCTAGGATGAGGCCCCCAGTAGGCTGAGGAATGAATGAGCAGCTGACCTCTCCTTCCCAGGACTTCTCTCCTGCTCCCCTCGTTAATTTCACAAGCACTGCACTGAGCGGCTGAGTGCCCAGCTCCCATCCCTCAGCCAGCCCTTGCCCCCCCACCCCCAGGGAGCTGCCCACCTAGCAATGACTGGTTCTGACTGGTGGTTGACTGGGCAGGATGGTGACAGGTCACCCAGGATAGATTCAGGGACAGCCTCACAGGCAGGTATGGTCTGATTTGGCCTTGACAAACTGGGGCCCCCAAAGCTGAGGACGGCATGGCCAGGGAGCAGGAGGGTGGGTGAGTGGGATGGCGGGGCGTGTCTGTCTGTCTGAAGTGCTGGGGAGGGAACTGGGGAGAAGAGCAAGAAGAGTTTGGCTTGAGAGCGCACTGTGCGCTGGATGGCAAGGCACCGTGGGGCACAGGGAGCTTTGGAAGGGATTTTAAGCAGGCTAGTGATGGGGTCAGATTTGGGTTGTAGGCCCATCACTCTGGGGAAGTGACCAGAGGTGGGGAGACCAGTTAGGAGATTATGGCTAGAGTACAAGAGGAAGGTGGCTTGGACTCAGCTGTGGCAGTGGGGTGGAGAGGAGTGTATTGTCATTCCAGAAATGCTTAGAGGAAGGCTGATGGGGATTGATGCCAGGTTGAACGTGAGGCGGTGGGGGCGGATTTTGAAGGCACTTGTATCAAAGAAAATGCCAGGCTACTCCCCTCAACTTCTAAGTATTTCCCTAGCCTGGCTACTCTGCCTCCAAGGACTCCCTGGTTTAGGGGCTCCACCTGCAGATATTCTCCAGCCCTAGCTGTTCCTCCTCCAGGTACTTCTCTAACTTTCATGCTCCTCCTCTAGATACTCCCCAGATTCAGGTGCGCCTCCTCCAGACGCTCCTTTGACCCAGGTGCTCCTCCTCCAGGTTTTCCAAGCCTAGATGACCTTCCTCCAGCTACTCCCTTAATTCAGGTCTTCCTCCTCTAGGTGCCTCCAGCCCTGGGTGATAATTTCCTGATTCAGGTGATCCTTGTTTGGATACTCCCTGGCTTAAGCCTCCCTCTGGGGGCAGAGTATGGTCCTCCTGTGAGTAGAGGTTAATGGACAGGGGTTTGCTTGAAGGGCTAAAGGTAGAGATAGGCAGCAGCGGCTTTCAACTCAGAGGGAGAAGGGCCCGGGCTGCTCTGGCTGTGTCCAGGGCCCTTGTCCTTGGTAGGGACTTGCATCATCCTCCCCATATATGGTCTCCACTTTAGCTGGGTAGCTCCAAGCAATTGCTGCTTTCTGACCTTTGGGAGCCAGGACCCACCTCTGCCTCTGTCTCTCCTCCTCAGCTTACCAAGCAGTACAACAGACTGGGCTCTGGGTTCGAACTTGGGGGCTCTGGTTGAGTCCGTTCACCTTTCTTAGCTTCAGAGCCCTCATCTGTAAAGTGGGGATAGTGTATATACCCATCTTACTGGGTTTTGTGAGCGTGATGCCTGGTGCCCGAATCGTAAGGAGTGCTCAGTACTACAATTTTTTAAAAAAAAATTATTTATAATATTAAAATTGAGATGGGGTGTCACCATGTTGGCCAGGCTAGTCTTGAATTCCTGACCTCAGGTGATCCACCCATCTCGGCCTCCCAAAGTGCTGGGATTATAGGCGTGAGCCACCACACCCGGCCAAGTTCTACAATTTATGTTTTTTCGCAGCTTCTAGAGCCAAACCCTGTGATGGTCCCTTACAAATAGCCAGTTTTTGTAGGCTCAGCTTGTTTCTCTTCTGTGGACAGCTATTGTGGTCAGTTGCCTAGGCCTCGGAGTTTGTGCAGTGCTACCATGTCTGTATGACCTGGAAAGTGCACCCTGTGACTGTCACTGACACCCAGACCTATGTTATTTTCCAGGACTTGTGCCCTGGGGCTTCCTGGCTTCTGGGGACCTCCTCAGACCCAGGGCTTTTTCTGGTGGAGGCTGAGACTCACTGGTGTCATCAGGCCCCTCCATGAATGAGAAAAACAAAAGTGAGTGACAGTGGGAGGATGATGGGGGTGGAGGGGTTCCCCTTAGCTGCTGGGGTTGGGGGGAAGGACCCTACCTTCACTCCTCTTGGTTTCTCCAGGGAGCCCCTCCTGGGGCCCACCTATAATGTTGTCCCTTTCTCTGCAGCACGTGTGGGGCCCTCGGAGCTCCCCACAGCATCTGCTGTGGCTCCTGGCCCAGGCACTGGAACTCTGGCATGGCCTGTGCTGGTAGGGGTTGTGCTGGGGGCTGTGGTCCTCTCGCTCCTCATTGCACTTGCTGCCAAATGCCACCTCTGCCGTCGATACCATGCCAGCTACCGGCACCGCCCACTGCCCGAGACTGGAAGGCGGGGCCGCCCACAGGTGGCCGAAGATGAGGATGATGATGGCTTCATTGAGGACAATTACATTCAGCCTGGGACTGGAGAGCTGGGGACAGAAAGTAGCAGGGACCACTTCTCCCTCTGAGCTCTGGTGTTTGGACACTCCCTGCTCCCTCCCTGCCCGACAACTTAAAGACAGTGGTTACGACATGGGAGTCTTGAATCTCAGGGACAGAGGTGGCTGGGGCTTAAAGGTTGGCCAGGGATGGAGCAATCCCCACTTCCCTGACACTAGCCACCAAAGTGGCAATGAACTCTCTCTTGCTCAGTGACTCTCAATGGCTCCCTGCTGTTCTCAGGATAAAGCCAAACAAAGGCTTGAGTGTGGATTTAAGGCCCTCTGTGATCAGGCCTGTGGGCCTCTTGGTTTCTTTTCTTGCCTTCCCCTACTTTACTCATAGAATAAATGTTATTCTCCCTCCTATCACTGCCCATGCAGTTTCCCCAGCCACCTTTGCTCACATTGGCCCACCTGCCTACACTACTCTTCTAAATCCTCTCTGTGATGAAAACCCTAGTCAGAAGGCCCTGTGTGACCTGCCTACCTGCCAGCATTACAGATGTGTCCAGATGGTAACATTTGAGCAGGTGAAAACCAGTGCCAAGCTTCTTTTTCTTTCTTTCTTTCTTTCTTTTTTTTTTTGAGACAGAGTCTTACTCTGTCACCCAGGCTGGAATGCAATGGCATGTCTTGGCTTACTGCAACCTCTGCCTACCAGGTTCAAGCAATTCTCCCTGCTTCAGCCTTTCGAGTAGCTAGGATTACAGGTGCACACCACCATGCCCAGCTAGTTTTTGTATTTTTAGTAGAGATAGGGTTTCACTATGTCAGCCAGGCTGGTCTCGAACTCCTGACCTCAGGTGATCTGCCCACCTTGTCTTCCCAAAGTGCTGGGATTACAGGTGTGAGCCAACTGCACCCGGCCAGTTTCTTAATGAAATATTTTCCTATCAATGAAGTGGGTAATCTGGTTTTAATATTTTTCACAGGAATTAATCTATTTTCATTTTGAATAAAAATAAAAAGTTGTTACTCATTTCTGTTTTTCCTGAGCTGGGCTTTATCACTCAGAGCTAGAAGACACTGCTCCCATGTTACCCCTTCTAGGACACTTTCCATGAGCCTTTTCCTCTAATAACACCTTGTGAGTTTCTCTAGTATTGTCCTGCCTACATTTTATTTTCATCTTTTTGTTTGTTTCGAGATGGAGTTTTGCTCTTGTCACCCAGGCCAGAGTGCAATGGCACAATCTTGGCTCACTGCACCTCTGCCTCCCAGGTCCAAGTGATTCTCCCACCTTAGCCTCCTGAGTAGCTGGGATTGCAGGTGCCCACCACCATGCCCAGCTAATTTTTGTATTTTTAGTAGAGACAGGGGTTCGTCATGTTGGCCAGGCTGGTCTCAAACTCCTGACCTCAAGTGATCCACCCACCTTGGCCTCCCAAAGTGCTGGGTTTACAGGTGTGAGCCACCTCACCTATTTTTTTTTTGACACAAGGTCTCTGTCATCCAGGCTGCAGTATGGTGGGGCAATCACAGCTCATTGCAACATCAACCTCCTGTGCTTAAGTGATTCTCCCATCTCAGCCTCCCAAGTAGCTGGGAATACATCCATGTGCCACTGCACATGGCTAATTATTTTTTGTAGAGATGAGGCCTCACTGTATCACCCAGGCTTGGTTTGAATTCCTAGACTCTAGCCATCCTCCCACTTCTGCCTCCCAAAGTGCTGGGATTTACAGGCATGAGCTAGATTTAGATTTAGATTTCCAGGTCTGGACCCTTCTTTGTGCTATTCCTTCTTTCTGGGATACTTTTTCCAACCTTTCTAGCTGGGCCAGCTGCTTCTCGTCCCTAGGTGGCCAATTGAGATTGGCCATTTCTTTTCATTCTTTTTATTCTAAGGCCAATCCCTGGCTGCACATGGCAGCCAGCAAGTCCCAAATCCTATTCGGGCCACGGTACCCTACTCCCCTGGTGGAAGTCTTTCCATGTTTTCCAGTGTCCTGAGGACAAAGTCCAAATTCCTCTGCTGGGCTACCAAGGCCACTGGACAGGCGGGAGTCAGGGAGGAGAGATTTGGTGGGTGCCGTGGTGAACGGTTCCCGTCAGGGGCTGTTGCCTTCACATGAAGGGAGGAGGCTAAGTCTTCTGTAGAGAGTGGAGTTGGGGGTGGGAGGTGAGCGCAGAGGGAGGGGATGTGGTGGGTGGGGAGAACGTCAGAGTCACTGTGGGAGCAGTAGCCGACCAGGAAAACGCAGCATCACTGACGAGCTGCAGTGCAGATTCAGCTGAGAACTTTTTTTTTTTGTATTTTTAGTAGAGACAGGGTTTTTGCCATGTTGCCCAGGCTGGTCTTGAGCTCCTAGGCTTAAGTGATCCACACTCCTCGGCTTCCCGAAGTGTGGGGATTACAGGTGGGAGCCACCATGCCTGGCCTCAGCTGAGAACTTGATAGAGGAGTTCCCAGTGACAGCAGGCTGTCTGGGTGTGCAGATTTCTCTAATGGTCACTCACAGTGGGGCAGGTGCATCCAAGGCAGATGGGTAGATTTGTCCATGGAGGGGGTTTGGCTGGGATGATGGGACCCAAGGGCAGGGGGCTAAGGACTCGGAGGAGTCTTGTCAAAGAGCAGATGAAATGATGGGCCACAGAACCTTAACCAGATGGTCAGGGACGTGGACAGGAGAGGGCAGTGAAGTCGGGAAGCAGCAGATTTACAGAGAAACAACAGAGATGCCAGCAGGCTTCTGGTTGCAGTGGAGGCAGAGAAAGTATGTATGTATTCCCAGCTACTTGGGAGGCACACACACTGCCATCGGGCCATGCCGGAGTCCTTCATCCATCCAATAAAGAACCTACTCTTGTCAGGCCCATGCTGGGAGTGAGGGATACACATATGGGCACAATGCCAACTTGGTTAGGACGAGCTCACCTGATCAAGGAGACAGGCACAAAAAGAACTGCAGACAGGTCTACAATGGAGGGTGCTGTGGGCATAGAAAGAGGGCAACTCACTGGTCTAAGGGCCAAGGAGGACCCCCTGGAGAACTGGTTCTTGAAAGACAAGAAGGCAAAGAGAATGGAACATGTAAAGGCTGGCAGAAGGGAGAGGGCCTGGGGAGTTGGTGGAAATAGTTGAGCGGGGCTGCTCATGGGGTTCTCTGAGTGAGACCAAACCAGGTTTGGGAGCTTGGAAGGGGTGGGCAGCTGTAGACCGGCTCTCAGGCAGATGTTCGTTTTAGCTTTAGGACGATCACTGGCTCAAGGATGTGCATGTGCATGTGCGTGTGCATGGCCGCGGGACTGGGAATGAAGCGGAGAAAAGAGCAGAAGCAGGGAGCTAGAGGGAGGCTGCCGTGCCACTCAGGCAGGGATGTGGAGGGTCCCTTCTGGGCAGTGAGCGTGAGGATACGGATTGCCAGACAAATCTGCGTGAGAGAAACCGGAGGAGTTGCTGATTTGTCACTGGACTTGACTGAGGAGACAGTGCAGGTGCCATCTAGCACTGCGCAGAGTCTCTAACCTAGATGCCCCCTGAGTGTGGCACCTCTGGGTGAGACGGAGGAGCTGTTCAAGATGAGAGGAGCAGGGTCAGTTTTGAATATGGGATGAGTGCCCCTGGAGCACCTAGGGGAGCCGTTTCTGTTGTCCTTGGCGTTCTGGGACATGCCTTGTCTTTCTCTCCTGGGTCTGTGTGCGCTGTTCCCTCCCTCTGTTGGCAGCAGTCTTCCCCTCATCTGCCAGCCCGGTGTTTTCTCCAGGAGACATCCCTGAGCTTGCCTGCATAAACCAACTTTTTGTTGTCAGAGCCTTTGTAGCTCTACTGTAATGTCTCTTTGGAGGTAGGTCTCATTTCCCTGCCTCTCTGGGCATCCGCCACCGGCTTCATGCAGTCTGCACCTCGAGAAGCAGGAAGAGATGAAAACACTTGAGTGCCGCTTCCTGAGGATCTCCATCACCCAGGAAATTTCACTGACCGCTACAGAAGGGAAGATCCTCCCGGGGTGGACTCCAAGCAGGAAGTGACTCTCACCACCCCAGGGGGTTTCAAACACCTCTCCCCAGCTGGGCGCAGTAGCTCACGCCTGTAATCCCAGCACTTTGGGAGGCTTAGGTGGGTGGATCATGGGGTCAGGAGTTCGAGCCAGCCTGGCTAACGTGGTGAAACCCCATCTCTACTAAAAATACAACAATTAGCTGGGCACAGTGGCAGGTGCCTGTAATCCCAGCTACTCGGGAGGCTGAGGCAGGAGAATCACTTGAACCCGGGAGGTGGAGGTTGCAGTGAACTCAGATTGCACCACTGTACTCTAGCCTGGGCAACAAAGTGAGACTCCATGACAAAACAAAACAAAACAAAACAAAAACACCTCTCCTGTGCCCAGGAACCCAGAGCAGGCCAGCGGGTGCAGCTACTGCCCAGACGCGGGATGTTCTGGTTTCAGAGGTGGAGCAGGGAGCTGTAGACTCCCAGCCACCCTCAGGGAATCTGCGGAAGAGGCGCAGCTGAAGGGAGGTGCAGACACCAGAGAAACCGGCTGATGACACCCAACACTTAAGGCCTCATCTTGAACCAGCATGTGAGCAAATGTGAAGGACTCAGATCCCTCACCCCTTCCTGGGCCTGGAAACCCACCACCTTCCCAAAGCTAGCATCCATCCACTCAGTCCTCTCCCTACCTAAGAGGAGAAACCACAGGCCTGGCTGAGGAGACCTTCGAGACACCGTTTATGAGGCTGAGATAGGAGTGAGGAACTTGCTTTGGACAGGGTGGGGCATGGGGTAGGGGAGGAAGGGCCTCTGAGGTGAGATCGTGAGGTGGAGACAGTGACAACGGCAGCCACCATTTTATTGCACCTCCGCCACAAGCCCCGCCTTTGATACACAATGACGCTTCCACCTCACAATCGATGACCACAACCATGACAACCACGAACCTCCAGGAACGGAGGCTGGGGAGGTGAAATCACTCGCCCAATTCCCCCAGCTGCTAGAACAGCGGGGGAGTCCCTCCAGGTCTGTCTTACTCCACAGCCCATATTCTTTCTGCTTGGCCAGCAGTTACCCTCAATGAGCAGGCATGGGTGCGGTCTTGGGTGGGCACCAGTCACCCCCATGGAAATCCCTGACAGATGTTATAGGACAGGATTGGATTGAGGGGTTTTAGAAATGGGGCTCAGGCATCGTCAGCATGAGGTGTTTCTGAGCCTGCTGACCCGAGATACAGACAGGCAGTTCCACGGACAAACACCCAGGTCCCAGGAGGCATGCACTGACCTTCCCATGATGTGGATGTGTGAGAACATGTGGGATCTTAACCACACGCCATGCACCCACAGAAGGGTGACCCAGCTAGGGGCATACATGCACGCACTCACAGATCCTCAGTGTCCACATGCACCCACGCCCCGGCTCGGCTCTGGGGACACTGAGGCAGGTATGGGAAGAAGGGCTCTGGCTCCATCAGATGAGGCTGGCAATGCTGGATGTGGTCTCGTGACGCCGGCCCGCAGACAACTGTCCTGAGATGCTGAAGATGCTGCCATGGCCACTGTGGGTGGAGGGGGCGGCCGTACAGATAGAGGGGCAGCGTCCGCTCACGCCCACTTGATACAGTAGCAGGCCCAGCAGCAAAAGCAAGCCCAAGGCAGCCAGAGCAATGCCCACAGACAGCATGGCGGCCAGCGGCCGAGCAGGGGCAGGGGCAGCGGCCAGCCCGGCCAGCGTCAGGCCAGTGACCAGCAGCACGAGGCCACTGAGCAGCACCACGAGGGCATCGGCCCCTCCTCCACTGCGCAGCAGGGCCACATGGTGAGCCTGGCGGATGCAGTTCATGTCCTGCACGGCCGAGCTCATCAGCTGTTTCACCAGCACCAGCAGAGCCAGCAGACAGAGCACAGTGCCCGTTGCTAGCCGCCATTCGCCTGAGCGGCTGCTGGTGGTTGACAGCAGTGCCACGCCGCCCGCCCCACAGCCTGCCACGAGGCCCACGGCCACGACAAAGCAGAGCGCTGAACGCCTTGGCTGCTGGGACCACCACAGCTCCACCTGCTCTGCCAGCATGTCGGGGGGCAGTTCCCGGCCCCCTGGGGCTTGAGCCTCCTGTTCAGACATAGCTTGGTCAGGCAGGGGTCAGGACAGGAGGTGGGGGTCAGGGGTCAGAGGGTGCAGATCACAGCCTGGAGCCCCTGCCACCTGCTTGGCAGTTACAGGCCCAGAGTCCCATTCCTCTCACAGTCCAGGATATGGTCACCATCACCTGTAGGGGAAAGATTACAGTCTTACCTTCCCAGCCCACCTGTCCCCCATGGTCGCACCTGGGAGCCTTGGGATGGTCCCTGAGAATCCACTCTGGTGTCACCCCCAATCTCCCCTGGGAAAGCCCTCCTCTGCAGCACTGTCCCTTGGGAATGCCTCTCAATGACCCCAGGAGAGTGCCCTGCCCATAGAATACCCGCCCCCCAAACCCTCCAGGGAATCCCCTCACCCAGGCCCTGAGCTCTCTGCCGATGGCTCTCTCAGTCGCTTGTCCCATCCCGGCTGGCTGAGGGAGCTGGTGCCACGGCGGATGATGGGATGATCAGCCAGAGATAAAGCCTCATTCAGGATCTGACTCACATGGCCTCAGCTGTCACACTGGTTCCTGGGGGGGAGCTGTGGAGATGAAGGGGGTGCTTATGACTTAACCCTTCTGGAACCAGAAGCCTGACTGACCTTGACTCTTCTCTTTTAGGGCTGTGTCTCCTCCTCTGTGGGTCAGGACCAGACCCCTAACACCCTTCCTCCCCTAACATTCCATCCAATCTCACAGCCACAAGTTTGGTGATATAAGCTGCCAGCTCTCAAATTCCTCTCTCCAACCTAGACCTCCCTCCTGAGTCAACTGTCACCTTGATGTCCCTGTGATGCAACAGGTCCCAACCCAAGCTGGTTATCTTACCCCAACCTGCTCCTCCTGCGTTCTCACTCAGGCACTGCATCAGTACCTTCTCAGCCAGCTCCTCCTCCCTCTGCTGTGTCTGATCCCTGCCCTGTCCCCGGGCTCCACCTCTAAACATTTCTCCAGCCAGGTCCCTTTTGTCATCTCCACGGCCCTGCCTCCACCTCCTCACTGGTCTTCCCGCTCCCCTTGCTCTTCTCCACACTGGCCATTCCCCCATACCATCCTCCTCCGTGATTCCTCTAAAGTGGAGCAAAGGAAGAAGGAGGGCTCTGGATTTGAACCCCAGCTCCAGTCCTTCCCACTGGCAGGAGCCTGGCCAGGCACCTAACACTGGTTGCTCATTTAACCTGCCCTCCAGAGGACAGCATGTCTCACACTGGGCAGAAATAAAGCACCTGTGGTCCCTGCCCTCAGGGAGCCCCAGTCTGCAGCAGGAGACGGACAGAAGCGAACAGGCCCGGTGCCTGCGCTAAGTGCGGGTGTGGGTTACTCAGCACCAGACCCTGCAGAGCCCAGCAGAGGGGCCTGGGGGAGGGGCGAGGAAGCCTGAGGGGTTTCATCTCTCAGAGTCTCAGTCTCCTTATGGGAAAAGTGAGGACAATAACATTGATCTTGAGGGGTGGGGATGAGTCACCTGACATCTTTGTTTCAGAATTCCAATGGGGCCTAGAGCCTGCATAGATGCTCAAAGCGTGCTTTTTGAATACATGAAAACGATTTACCCCCTCCAAGGCAGGACAGCGCAGAAGACGTAGGTCCTGGGTCATTCTGGGAATATTACTATGCGGCTGTGCACAGGTTACATCCTGTCGAGGTATCTGTCCTCCCCAGACTCCTCTGCAGAGGCTGATCCCTACCCTCCAGGTGGGCGGGGGCTGCTGCCGATGCCCCCAAGGAAGTGGGGGAGGTGGGCGTGGCCAGGGGGTCAGTCCCAGCATTCCCCTGGGCTGTGGCTTCGCTGGGCTGAAAGTGCTTGCACAGGTGTGCTGAGCCAGTGGGGTCCAGGCTGGGGGTGGGGGTGGAGGTTCTCAGAGGAAAAGCGAGTGGGAGACGGTGTGGGCGGTGAGGCGTGGGGGGACTATTGGGGAACTCACGAGAAGCCTGGACGTGCTGAATCCGATCCGAGAAGGCAGGGCCAAGCAGGTGGGGCACTCCAGCTCTGCTTCCGGGGAGACACTTCACCTGCCTAACCTGCACTCAGGTGAGTGTGGGGGGAGGAGGATGAACAGGTGTCGTTTCCAGGGCAGGGCCTGAGCCGATTGGCTGACGTGGCACTGCTCCTTCTGCTGGGCAGAGGCATTCCTGGGAAGGGAGGGGCTTCTGTCTGCTGCTGTTAGGGCTCGGAACACAATTCGCAGACCTGGACAGCAGGAGGAATGTCGTCGATCTGTCCCAGAGCCTGGGCACCAACCCACCCCCAGCTCTGACTCTGATTTAGCTTTAGCTCCAGTTTCAAAACCAGCACCCAACTCCAGCTGCAGCTGCAACCCTAGCTAGAACTTCCAGCTTCCACCCGGCCCCAGCTCCTGCCCACGTCTCAGCCCCAACCCCCGGCCCGGTTTCCAAACCCAATTCCAGTTCCAGCAGCAAATCCAACCCCAAATCTGGCTAGAAACCTGAGCCCCCAACTCCTAACTCCAACCCAAATTCTGACTAAGATCCTAGATCCCAAACTCACACTCAGCCCGAACCTCAACTCCTCTTCCTGAATGCAGCCCCTAAAATCAACACCAACCTCAAACTCAGCTTTAGCCCCAGATTCCAACACCACCGGACCCCCAAACGCAGCCCCAGTACCTCCATTCCTTGGCCCTGGGCTGGAGCCTCCACAAGCCCCTTGCTCATTCTCCCTCAAAGCTTCAAATGCCTGGCTTACCCCACAGACTGGATCCTGCTGGGGAAGCAGGATTTGAGGGGAGTGGGGTGGGGGCGGTGAGGGGGTGAAGGCCTTTCGGGTGGGAGACAGGAGCTGCTAGAATAAACAGAATCAGTGCCAGACTCCTTCACAAGGCTCAGAAAGCCCCTGCCATATGCGCCAGGCCAGTCATTTGCCACTGGCACCCTGCTCTTCTCTCTGCTCTTCCAGTTTTTTAACTCAAGAGTTGTCCCTTGCTTGGGATATTTGCCACTCCCAGCCTCAGTCTGCGCGACTTGCATTCTTCAGTGGAGATGCCACCTCCTCCAGGAAGCCATCCCTGACTTGCAGGCTGGTTTAGGTGCCTCTGGTGTACCCATGGCCTCTGTGCTTCCCCAACAACTACTCTTACTGCAGCGTGCTTAACTGCCTTTTGTGTACTTACCTGTCATCCCCTGCTAGTTGTGTGTTCTCCAGCAAGTACAGGGACAGTGCCTCTTTTGCTGATCATCATGACCTCAGTAGCTAATATGTAGGAAGTAATCAATACATATTTGTTGAATGATGGATTATCGGATGAAACGAAAGTGAATGAACAGCTGTGGGGGTTTTGAGCAGGAAGCATGTGAGATGAAGCTGGAAAGACAAGTTTGGCTCAGGCTGTTCAGGGCCTCGAAGGCCAGAGTGAGGCACTTGGACTGTGTAAGGTGCCCATGGAGAGTTCTGAAGTTTAACAGGGACATTGTCGGAGCTTCTAATAGGCAAATCTGGCACCACAGACACACTACCCTCCGGACTGGTGAAGGGCAGGCTGGCTGGAGCGGGTATAAGCTGCCCCCTGTCTCCTGGACCAGTCCCTGCGATGTCTCTTGCTCTCTCCTCCTGATGCATGAAAAACAAGATCACACTTATCTTGCCATTATCGGTTCACAAAATAATTGTGCTCGACCTGCTTTTGCATCTTTTCGCTTCGTTCCATGGGGATGCCTGGGGGCCAGTCATAATTCTAGAATGGCTCTGTCCACTATAAATATAGCATGAGCCACATACACAAACTTGTCTAATAGCCGCATTCAAAAATGAAAAAGAAACCCACAGACTAATACAGTTAAATTACTATATTTTATTTAATTACCAAACACATTATACGTTGTTGAGCTATTTTACAGTTTATTTTGCACAGGGTATTTTATTTTTATTTTTAAAAATAGAGATGGGGGCCTTGCTCTGTTGTCCAGGCTGTTCTCAAACTCCTGGATTCAAGCGATCCTCCTGCCTTGGCTCCCCAAAGTGCGGCGATTACAAGCGTGAACCGAAAGTCTTGAAAATTTGGTGGGTATTATTTTACACTTACAGTGCATCTCATTTATCCCAGCCACATTGCAAATGCCCAGGTACCACATCTGTCATGTGGCTGTGTCCTTACTGGATGACACAGCTTTAGATGTGCTTCCCCTCCGAAAAGGTCAGGGCAGGCTGGATCAGAGGATGGTTGGGAGGAGTAGGGTGGGGAGACAATGGTGTGGCATTGCAGGTGTTCATCCTGCCACTTTGCAAAGCATTATAAAGGTATTCCCTTTATAATAAAGGGGCTTGACTCAGAGGAGCAAGGGAGGCAGGGGCCCCACAGGGCTTGCTGCCTGCAGATTCCGCTTGCACACATCTGGCATTTATTTACCCACCCTGGTTCCCAGGAGGGTCCAGTCCCAGCCAGACCCATGAGCCAGCTGTCTCAGGCAGAGCTGCAGCAGGCAACCCGTGACATTTTCCTTCCTTTTTAAAATTTTTTTATTTTTATTTTTTAAAGACGGGGTTTCACCATGTTGGTCAGGCTGGTCTTGAACTCCTGACCTCAGGTGATCTGCCCGCCTTAGCCTCCAAAGTGCTTGGATTACAGGCGTGAGCCACTACGCCTGGCCCGACATTTTCCTTCCTTTTCCCCTTCCCTTGGGAGTTTGAAGGGCACTTTTTGGATAGGAGAAAAAAAGACGAAAAGCTTCATCGGATAAACATTGGGCAAGTTTCTGTTCTAGTTCTGGGTCTTATCAGGTAACGTGGAGTCAGGTGGAAAGACAGGCTCCTCACAGGGCTGTTGAACTCTGTCCTCCAAGCAGAGGTTGTTGGGGTAATTCACATGGGCGACAGTGAAGGTCAGGAGGAGGAGGTTGCCCCGCGCATGGAGTGGAAGCTGTGGACGAACCACCCACAGATCCACGGGAAGCTGGGGAATGGGAGAACGCAGAGGCAGTGAGGCTGTCTCCAGGCTTCTGCGCCATGGTGCCAGCACAGGCTGTTCTCAACCCAGTGGCCCGTGATGAGTCGGGAGGTGGAGAGTCCCTCCAGCTGCCCGCCTTCCTCAGGGGAACAGAGTCCGCCCATTGCCTTAAGGCCCTCTCTGGCTTCATTCCTGTTACCTCAGAGCCTCCTCACCCGCAGCTTCATCTGCCTGGAATGCTATGACCCACACAGCTCCCTCCCTCCCTCCCTCCCTCCTTCAGGATGTTCTCAGATGGCATCTTCTCAGAGAGACCTCTCGGCCACCTTGTCTCAAATTGCAACCTCCCCAGGACTTCCTGTCCTCTGCCCTGATTTCTTTTATTTCCTTACGTTTCTCCTTAGCACTATCACTCTCTGACATGCTCTGGATCTTTCTTAGCAATCTGGAATTTTGTCTACTAGATTGTAAGCTTCATGAAGGAAAGGATCTGTGTCTGTTTGTTCATTGTCCTATCCCTACCTCCTGGAATAGGACTGGCATAGAGTAGGTGTTCAATAAACATTTGTTGAATGAATGAAGGAGTGAATGAATGAATAATAGAACACTGGATTTGGAGCTAGATTGATCTTGAAGGTTCAAGCCCTAGCTCTAGCTGTGAAATGAGAGAAAAACAGCTTAACCTCTATGTGTCTCAGTCTCTTTCATTTGTAAGATGAGAATGACAGGATTTAGTTTATATAGTTGTAGAGAGATTAAATAATTAGGCTGGGCACGGTGGCTCTCGGCTGTAATCCCAGCACTTTGGGAAACTGAGGTGGGTGGATCACTTGAGGTCAGGAGTTCAAGACCAGCCTGGCCAACATGGTGAAACCCCATCTCTATTAAAAATACAAAAACATTTGCCAGGTGTGGTGGCTCACGCCTGTAATCCTAGCTACTCAGGAGGCTAAGACAGGATAATCGTTTGAACCCAGGAGGTGGAGGTTGCAGTGAGCCGAGGTTGTGCCACTGACCCAGCCTGGGCAACAGAGCAAGACTCTGTCTCAAGAAACAAATAAAAAAAAGAATTAATCCATTCAGCATCCATTGATCATATCCCTCCTGTGGACCAGGTGTTGTGCAGGTGCTGGAGATACAGTGGTGTGTGGAGAGGCGCTGTTCCTGCCGTCCTGAGGGCAGTCTCAGGGGACAATGGGCATAAGGCACAGCACACCTACAGGCTTCCAGTGCCTCCAGACACCCACCCCCTTCTCAGTGAGTGGTAGTTCCCTGAGATAGACATCTTTCCAAGTATTGGTCCCATTCACCATGACCATCCTCACTACAAGGAAGAATCCCAGCAATCAGATCATGTTTTGTGACTCACCACTGTGGCTATAGTTGATTAGATAGAGCCTCAGACTCAAGCTAGGCTGAAAAGATTCTTTTTTGGCAATGTAAAATTGGACTATTTCATTTTGGCTTGGGGGCTTCTACTAATGAGAGATGCTAAGGTCCCCTCTGCCAGTGGAACTGGCAAGGGGAAGCTGGTCTGCAGAAAGGGGCAAGGATGAGAGAGAGAGAGAGAAAGAGAGAGAGAAGGACTCCAGCAGTGAACCAGGCCTTGATTCAAGTTCTCCTTGAGACCTGGTTGCATTTCTTTCTTGAGATTCCATGAGACACACCTAGAGCCAGATAACAAATCTCCTTTTTTGGCTAGGCACTGTGGCGCAAGCCTGTAATCTCAGCACTTTGTGAGGCCGAGGCAGGAGGATCACATGAGGTCAGGAGTTTGAGGCCAGCCTAGCCAACATGACAAAACTCTCTCCCTATGAAGAGTAGAAAAATTAGCTGGGTGGCTACTCGGGAGGCTGAGGCAGGAGAATTGCTTGAACCCAGGAGGCCAAGGTTGCAGTGAGCCAAGATCACATGACTACACTCCAGCCTAGGCGACAGAGGGAGACTCTGCCTCAAAAAAAAAAAAAAAAAAAAATTCTCCATAGGTGCAGTGGCTCATGTCTGTAATCCTAGCACTTTGGGAGGCCGAGGCGGGCAGATCATGCTGTCAGGAGTTTGAGACCAGCCTGACCAACATGGTGAAACCCTGTCTCTACTAAAACTACACAAATTAGTTGAACATGGTGGCACATGCCTGTAATCCAAGCTAATCGGGAGGCTGAGGAGGGAGAATTGTTTGAACCCGAGGGGCGGAGGTTGTAGTGAGCTGAGATTATGCCACCTCACTCAAGCCTGGGTGACAGAGCAGACTCCGTCTCAAAAGACAAAACAAAACAAAACAAAAATTCTCCTTTTTTGCTTAAACTGACTGGAGTTGGTTTCTGTTACTTAGAGCAGAAGAAGGACACTGTTGTGCCTCTGTACGGAACTAGAATCTCATAGCCCCACTTATAATATACTTAACAGGTTAATACATGGAGCAACTCCCCCCGTACTCCCAGTACTTGTGGGGCTGTCTTCCAGCTTCTGCCATGCTCCTACATCAGGCTATTCTTCAAACAGGCCCAATATTCCCATAGACTGTTCATTTGGAAGAAAATAGAAATTGGCCCTTCTGGTCTCAAAGCTTGAAACTTGTATTTTTTAATCTGCGTTCCTTCCTCAGGAAAGGATCTTCAGGCCTCTCAAAAAAAGCATCAGAGAGCTAAAACTTACCAGATCACCGCACCAGATGTCCCTTGGCCCCCTCCCTAGTTCTTGTTTTCTTACCCATGGTTACATTTCTTCCCTGCTGTATAAACCCGCAGTTTTAGTCAGTCAGGGAGGTGGATTTGAGACTGAGCTCTCATCTCCTCTGCTGCAGCACCTGATTAAAGCCTTCTTCCTCGGCAATACTTGTCCTCTCAGTGATTAGCTTTCTTGGGGTGAGCAGCAGGTCTTAGACCAAACCCCTGGTGTTTCGGTAATAAATTTTGGTCCCCTGACTGAGAACACGTTGCTTGTGGTGGCTTGGCTGCTGTGGACCAGGAGTCTCAGAAGCCCTCCTAAGCAGCTGCCCACCCAATTATGATTGGAGGTGAGTTTCTGTCTCTCTCTGGCCCTGCCATAGCCAGCCCAAACTTCGTTCCTGATTGCCTTGGAAGAACTGCCTTTGAGATTTGACATCTGCACCCAGATATGAGAGTGTCCTTCGTGGGTCCAGACCACAGGATCTGCTCCTCTCAATTTGGGAAATTTTTAAAGGAATTTTCATTTGTAGGTGAAACAAGCCTTCAATTAACTATTAACTACAATGAATTTGTAGGAGGAACAAGCCGAACTGACTTGAGAGGGAAGCACTCTGACTGTTTCAGTATGGACACTCTTGGGGACTTGTTTGTAATTGTTTGTTGTGTCCCAGCAAGTGAGCGTCTTTTTTGGGTACCAGACGGTGGGGTCAGCTCCTCTCAATTTGGGAAATTCCTTAAGAAATTTCCATTTGCAGGTTAAGTCCAAACACAGAAGAGAGGAAGCACCCTGACGGTTTCAGTTTGGACACTCTAGGGGTTTGCTTGTTGCTGCAGCAGTTGGATGGCGTTCTGGATTGTGTGTGTTTGATACAGTCATGAGGAATTAGAATCCAACTTGATATTCTTTTGCAATACTGTCTGGCCCCAATATTGTTTGGAATCTGGAGTTTGCTGTTGAATGGGAAAGTGGGATGGAGTTGCATGTATCCAGACTTCTGTGCTGCTGTTCTAAGCAGAGTCGGGCCTGATTAATATGTGATGTTTTCCTTTGGTGCTGTTTAGCCCCAGTGTTCTTTGTAGTCTGGGGAGGTTTGGCCTTTAAAAGTCAAACTGCCATGGAAACTGCTTTACCTAAAATTTTGGTTCACAGCCTTTGTTGGATTACTTATCAGGGCAAACAAAATGTAATTGTGTAAAACCGGTGAGTTTATATTGCTATGGCATGGCTCAAGTTCCAAGGTAAAAGCTATTGGATTTTCCTTTGTGTGTGTGTCTACGTATCTAGATGTGTTCATTTGTATGTACAGTTATTGTTACATGTTGTGTTGGCTTATAAGAGTGCTCATAAATTAAGTAAACAAGTCTAAGCAATTTTCAAGTTCCTGTGACTTAAGTAAATCTTTACTAAACAAACTGGCTTTAAAATTATTGGTCAAATGAAAATAGAAATGTTTTCAGAATTGTCAGCATACTTTTCTGTGTGGATTCTATATTTGTCTCTGCTAGATAGTTTGAGGTGTCAGGGTTTGGCATAGAAGGTTACAAAGCTATAAACCCAGCCCAAACAAAATGCTCTTTGGAATTTTTTTGATAAGTAAGATTAATGAATGCTGTTGGTGAAAACAGCTGAATTTCTTAGTTATTGGTTACAATATCTAAATTTTTAACTTGGAGACTCTCAAGTGAGCACCTGAAGTTCACTGGCTATGAAAAAACTGGCTAGGTTGGGTGTGGTGGCTCATGCCAGCACTTTGGGAGGCCGAGGCAGGCAGATTACTTGAGGTCAGGAGTTCGAGACCAGCCTGGACAATATGGTGAAACCCCATCTCTACTGAAAATACATATTAGCTGGGTGTGCTGGTGCATGCCTGTAATCTCAGCTAGTTGGAAAGATGAGGCAGGAGAATTACTTGAACCCAGGAGGCGAAGGTTGCAGTGAGTTGAGACCATGCCACTGTACTTCAGCCTGGGTGACAGAGTGAGACTCTGTCTCAACAACAACAACAAAAAAAAAGTTGAAGAAGTTTAGATAATAAAATATTCTTTAAAACCTGAATAAAATAGTCTTTAAAACCTGATAGGGAATTGGAGAAACCTGGGCACGGTGGCTCACATCCGTAATCCCAGCACTTTGGGAAGCCAAGGCGGGTGGATCATGAGGTCAAGAGATGGAGACCATCCTGGCCAACATGGTGAAACCCGTCTCTACCTAAAATACAAAAAAATTAGCTGGGCATGGTGGCACGCTCCTGTGGTCCCAGCAACTTGGGAAGCTGAGGCAGAAGAATCGCTTGAACCCAGGAGGCAGAGGTTGCAGTGAGCTGAGATTGCACCACTGCACTCTAGCCTGGCGACAGAGCAAGACTCCGTCTAAAAAAAAAAAAAAAAAAAAAGAATTGGAGAAATTTGGCCAATTAACATTTTCATAGTTAAAGCACTTAGTCTTGATGAAGGTAAAATAATAAATATTATAAAGAAATACATTAACAGTTTGGCAATTCTTTTTTAATACAATCAAGCATGAAGCCAGATTTAGTGTGGAGCCAAATCTCACATACCTGCCTACACTGCTTCACACTGTGTTTGCTGTTACGCATGAATAGTGCTGGTGCTGGAGTACTTACTGGTCATGTGCCTAGTGTTATTGATTGCAGAGAATGTATGGGGTGATATTAGTGGACTTATGGATACTGAATTGTGTATCAGGAATAAAATATTTATCACTTTTTTTTTTTTGTGGTGGGGGCTCTGGATAGCATGGTAGCCTCCAGGGTAGACTGACTGGGGGAAACATTGGTGTCGGTTGTCTATTCATTTCTGCTTCTAATTTTCATTAGTTTGCTGTTTGTTCTGCTTTGGGTTTTGCTTGTGTATGTATATATATACAAAACAATTTCTTTTTTTTATGTTTTTATTTGGTTCTATGAATAGTTATTTTGTTTTCTGTTCATTTCTAGCAAGTCATCATTTGTTCTATTTATCTGGAGTTCCTAGGCTACTTTTGTTGGGCCTACAGGAACTGATGGCACACACCAGCCTTTTGGAATTTGGTTGGTTTTGCTTGCCTTTGATGGTTTAGAGTTAAAAAATAAAAGACTAACTTTTTTTTAAAGTTCTGAACAGAAATAGTACATTATATACTTTGTTGTTTGGAGAGGTGGATGAGAGTGGAACTGTTTGAGTGATGTTTGTTTCCAGGGTGAGTCAACTGAATCAATAGTTTGGGTTGGTGTCAGATCGTTTCCTTTGATGAAGAAAAACTGTGATATGGATACACAGGAAAGACTGGAAATTACATTGATTAGAATTTCTCTCAAACGAATTTAAAGTGGCATTCACCTGGATTAAGTAGTAATGAAAAAGGGGATATTTTCTAGTGATTGTTTTTTACCTCAAGTTGTTTATCATTGATTGATTGACCTTCATGTGTGTAACCGGAAAACAAAATATGTGCAGGTGTTGCACTGATTTGAAGGTTTTGGCAGTAAAAGTTACCTAATCAGTTGTCAGTCCTGTGTCTAGAAACCAGTCTTAGAAGCGTGATGATGTGCTTTGAAAATAGCTGTGTTTGTTCTTTGTCCTTTTTTCTGTTGTGTAGTATTTAAGTGAAAGGAGATTATTTCTCATATTGAATTTCCAAAACTGACATTTGTATTTACCATACTTCAGTGATGGAGGAAAAAGTTAGTTGTCTTAGTTTGGTAAGTTTGGCATAGGGCTTATCATATTTTTGATGCTGTGGGTCACAGTTCTGTCACTAGAATACTAGCAATTAGACATATGCAATGAGTAACCTAACTACTTTAATACAATGGTTTGAAGTACTGCAGGCAGTTATTCCTAAACACCAAATCACAGTGTTTTAATTTGTAACATGTTAGAGAAAATGATAGGACTTTCTGTAGTATAAATATCCTATTAACTAATCCTTATGCTCTTAAGTTACAGGGCTTTGACTCTTGAGTCTGAAGAAGGCATCAACCCCTGATAAATTTTGAGCATTGATTCCAGTCAAATCCTCAGGACAGTGATGCAAGGCCAGCGTCTGGGTCCATGTGTTGGAGTAACAGGGTTTTCTTGGAGTATTAATCTGCTCCTTAATTGAAAATTGGGACCAGGCATGGTGGCTCATGCCCGTAACTTCAGCACTTTGGGAGACCAAAGCAGTGGATCACTTGAGGTGAGGAGTTCAAGACCAGACTGGCCAACGTGGCAAAACTCTGTCTCTAATAAAAATACAAAAATTAGCTGGGCATGGTGTTGCATGCCTCCCAGCTACTTGGGAGGCTGAAACGTGAGAATCTCTTGAACCCAGGAGGTGGAGGTTGCAGTGAGCCAAGATGGTGCCCCACGGCACTCTTGAATGCAGGTTTCTGATAACTTTGGAGATTGTACCATTGGATTAAAGAAAACTTTCAGAGCGCTAATTGAAAGGGTGATGTGTTCATAGCCCAGTATGAAACAGAGCAGGAGTTGATTGCATGGACTGAACTAATAAAGAACTGAAATAATTTTTTAATGGCTTTTGTTGTTTGAAATATTGATGATTCTTTTTGTTTTTCAGAGTCTGTATAATTTTTTTCTTTTGAGCTATTTATAGCCTTGAAATATACTTTACGTGTTTTGAGTAGAGTATACTTTTGTAAACAGAATTTGAAACACGTTTATCTCTCTCTGCCTAGTTTCTCCAGAATTTGGAAACTATTCGTGAATATTCATAAATTCATTGGAATGTGTTTGTTTGCAATCATTTAATAAGAACCTATTTCTTTTGTAATGGGACACACTTGGAGGAACTGGTTATTTTCCCAGTGCTTTGACAGAAATGGCCTTGTGATAGGTCCAGCAAAGTCAATTTAGGAAGGTTTATGTTGACAATGATGCTTGCTGCACTTTGTGTAGGTAATCAGGTCAAGTATATGGGACTGAAGCTAATTTTGGAGGTAGATTGGTCCTGCTGTGATTCGTCTTTGGTGGGAGTGGCAGACTGGAGAGAGAAAAATTGTGTTTCATAAGAAGAAAACTGTATTAGATTAACCTTTTGATTCCTCAGTAGCCATATGGTCACCCATGGTATGGAGCTGCCTACGACACCCCTCCTTAGCATGAAGCAGCCAGAAAGACTGAGAGCTGGATTCCTCATGATTGAGCAGTTGATAAATAGAAAGGAAGTACTGAAACCAGCCCAATACTCCCATAGACTGTTCTTTGGAGGAACGCAGAAATTGATGCTTCTGCTGTTAAAGCTTGAAACTTGTTTTTGTTTTATCTGAGTTCCCCTCGGGAAAGGACCTTCAAAAAAAGGTATCAGAGAATTGAAACTCACCAGATCACTGCACCAGATGCCTCCCTAGTTCTTGTTTTCCTACACATTGTTACATTTCTTCCCTGGTACATAAAGCCCTAGTTTTAGTGAGGGAGATGGATTTGAGACTGAGCTCTCGTCTCCCTGGCTGCAGCACATGATTAAAATCTTCTTCATAGGCATTACTTGTCCTCTCAGTGATTGGCTTTCTGTGTGGTGAGCAGCAGGACCTAGACCAAACCTTGGGTGTTTCACAAACATTCTCATAGTTCCACTTACAATACACTTAATATGTTAATACATGCAGTAGGTGTTTCACACTAGTTCCTATTTGCAGCCTTTGCCAAATCCCACCATGTGACACAAAGTAGACGAGAATACATACAAATTCTTGTATGCACTGGTCATAGTAGGTGATTAGTAATGCTGGTCCCTCCTGCTTCCAGGTACACAGAGCAGGCTTACTTCCTTAGAAATCTGCTTCAAAGCCTAGCTTAGCTCAGGGCAGTCTGGGTGCATCTTAGACATGCTTGAAGCATAAGCAGGCCCTTGAACCTCCAGTGGTCTAGGAGAGCTCACCTCAATGGAGTTCAGAAAGAGTGAACTACATTCCTGGCCCTAAGATGCCTTCCCTTTTACTTCTTACTCCAAACGCAGAGCAATGATTATAAGGGGGTCCTGCCTGGGCACACAGATGTTCCCAGGCCCTTAGGTACCTCCTGGAACCAGCAGTGGCTGGCCATACTTTGTATAAGAAGCAGGACAGTGATGCTAGAATTTTTTGTAGGTCAGGCTTTTCAGTATTGAGATAACAGGACTCCAGGAGAGTCTTAGCTAGGTAGCTCACACTGCCTGGCCACAGGTGATGCCAAAACTCTAGAAGAAGGTGAGGGGGCCCAGTGAGGAATTCTGGAGGCTATTATACCAAAGTGGTACAGCACTCCCCAAAGGCACCAGCCATCACAGCAGAATTGAATGAGTACCTAGAGCTCAATGATGGACAGCAAGAGCAAGAGTAGAGTCTATGTGCCAATGCCTGGGGTACCAGCAGGGGCCCTAAGGCTACTACAGGAGGAGGTGACTGTCAGGCCCACTCCAGCACTGAAGGGGTTGAAGCAGTAAACTGGATGAAGAGACTCATGAAGGAGGAGGGGGCACCAATGGGGTGAGTGCCTTCAGCTTCCCCATGGAGTCCAGATAGGCAAAGGAGGAGGAGGTCTCGGGTGCTGGAGAACCAATGCCTCCCGATGGGTGGATGTAGGAGAAAGCATTGAAGACAGAACATGGAGACATAAGCAAGATTGAACCTGTGGCCTTACATGTACTAACAAGAAGCTGTGTGCACCCCTGTGCAGCCAAGAAAACACCTTGTTGACTTGCTGGCCAAAGTGCCAGGTTCTGCTAAGGTGGGGCTGTCCCTTGGCCCAGACCTCCTCCTCACCAACTGGACAGCATCCAGGCTTAGGTTAGCTTAGCCTGGGAGTTTCCACTCCTTTAACATCCGATTTAGATTCTCAGGGTGTCAAGTTCCTATAACCTTCACTTGGCCTGCGGTGTTTTGTTTGGGCATCTCTCCAGTGCAGTGCATGAGAGCAGCACCTGTGGAGTCACTGGGCAGACACGGCTGCAACCCCACCCCTGCCTGTGTGACTACATGCCAGTCACTTTACTACTCTTCGGTTCTGATTTCCTTGTCTGAGAACCAAGGTCCATCTTGTACGTGAAATGTGACATCTCGATTCTAAGACATTTTGCAGTTGAAAAATCTATCACTTGAATATTGATATGTCTTAGCTATTAAGAATTTCCTTCTGGTCTTCAGGGAAGCTCCAGTTTCTACTGCGTTTTTCTTTTTCCGAGGCCCATGCTCCATGCCCCTTGGCTTGGCTCTTACCAGTCCTTAAGTCTGAAGAGTTCATGTCTCTTCCTCCCCACTGCCACCATCCTGGTCCCAAGCCACTGTGCAGTTTCACCTGGACACCCACAACATCCCCTGTGACCACTACAGGGTCCCTTACCCTGTAGAACTCTCTTAGCAGGAGAAACAGATATTAAGCAACTAAACAGACATGTTACAGTGAGGATTATGAAGAAAAACGATGCGGTGGGTGCAGTTTAGATGGGAGAGAGTCAAGGACTGCCTTTCTGAGGAAGTGACATTTAAGCTGAGATCTAAAAGACAAATAGAAGTCCATAAAGTGAGGTGTGGGGGCAAGAGCATTTCAGGCAGAGGCAATTGTATGTGGAAAGCGCTGAAGGCAGGGAAGACCTTGGCCTCTTGTAGGAACTGAAAGGACGCCAGTGTGGCAAGAGCTTGGTGAGCAGTGGCAGTGACTCCCAGTGGCTGAGCATTGGCCTCTGGGTGGCCCATAGCTTCTGTGTGCCTTCAAGGTCCTGCACAACCTGCCCCTGCTGGTCCCTCATCCCCTAATCTCATTTCAAGTCCATTTCTTCTCCATGCTAGTTTGGAGTGGAGAAGTTTGGGTCCCGGAAGATCCCACCTACCCGTCATAATAATTTCATGGGCTGTCATCTTTGCAGCTGAACCTCTCTGGGGGTTGCCTGGATCCTTTCCTGCTCTCTGGATCTGGCTTCCTAGTGGGGCAAGGACATGCGAAGAACATGCCAGCATTGGGGAATGAGCTGGCTGCTGTGATAGGGTGCAGGCTGGGTGGGGGTTGTTGCTCAGCAGAGAGTCTCCTGCAGACCCTGTGGAGCCCTTTGCTCCATGGCCTTTGCCTGCATGCTCCTGCTACCGCAGCCTTTGGGAGACCTTGGGAAATGTGATTGCCAAGCTTCAGCTCTCTCTATGAAAGTCAACCCATGAGCAGTGCCCAGAGTTTCAGTCAAGTGACTGGAGGAAGATGGGACAATGCCAGGTTTCAGAGAGCCAGAGGTGACCAGCAGGGACCAGCAGGAAATGTGGGCTTAAACATTTCTTATTTGGGTATTAGAGGGGTGTCTGGCCTCTGCAGATGGGAGAAGACAGGGACACTGGATTATAATCTTTTGCTCTTTAGTGTATAAAGGGCTATCTCTCTTGGTACCTGTGTGTGGCTGGGTCTCCCGGGATGGACCCTGAGAGGAATAACTGGAGGGAGGAGTGCATCCCCTCCTACCCCAGAAATGGAGGAGCAGAGCAGGACCCTGAGCAAAGATGACGAGTCTAGAATGACATGGAGGCAAGAGAAGTGATGGCAGAGCTCTGCTTATAGTTCCAAGAACAGGGTCCGTGGATAACATAAGACTTTGGGGAATTCTTGCAGCACTTCCATGTCTGTTATTTTACTGTCATCTTTTCCCTCTTTTTTTTTATACAAGTTAAAAAAAAGAATCCTCAGAGGCTGGGCATGGTGGTTCATGTCTGTAATCCCAGCATTTTGGGAGGCCAAGGTGGGTAGATCACTTGAGGTCAGGAGTTCGAGACTAGCCTAACCAACATTGTGAAACCCTGTCAATACTAAAAATACAAAAATTAGTTGGGTGTGGTGGCACACACCTGTAATCCCAGCTACTCAGGAGGCTGAGGCAGGAGAATCACTTGAACTTGGGAGGCAGAGGTTGCAGCGAGCCGAGATCATGCCACTGCACTCCAGCCTGGGTGACACAGCGAGACTCCATCTCAAAATAAATAAATAAATAAATACAAAAATAAAAAAGTCCTCAGAAAGCCTCACTGCATTTCCTGAAGGGACAGGAATGAGCAGAATTTGGTCCTGACTGAGTCGGCAGAGGAGAGTCCAGGTGAGGAGCAGCAGGCAACTCCATCCTTGAGGCCTGGAAGAAAGGGTGGCAGGAAGCCAGCCCCAAGTCCAGTGTGATCTCTCAGTGCCAGGGAGTCCTATGCCCACATAGGGACAAACAGAGGTGGCTTCGCGTGAGCTGGAGCCCCCAGTCGTCAGGCTTCCCTCTCTCCCTCTCCTGGCCTTGGCCCCCCAGCTAAGCAGACGTTAGACAAAGTGTGGGCAAATACCTTTATTCTGTGTCCCAAATTCTCCAGGGCAAGAGAAAGAGGTTGGTGGGGTCAGTGCTGCAGGGACCATACAGACTCTCACCGCGAGTCTGGCCTGGGGACAGACACACCATGTTTCTTCTGTCTGTGGCTGGAGATGGCTCGCCAGCGGGGGTCAGTTGGTCTTCACCTCAAAGTCTGCTTCCGAGCTGGAGAGGGAAGGGAGCTGAACTCCAGTGAGGGGATGGAACCCTGTGAGCTGCTCTTGCTCTTGGATCTGGTCTTGAAGGCGCTGGATTTCGAGGCGCTGCATTTCGATGATCCTCCCAGTTTCTTCTTGCTCATTCAACCTCGTGGTGGGAGCCGTGCTGGGCACATCCTTGCTGGGTTCTGTGAGGGACAGAGCAGGACTTAGGTGGGCCTGTCCACTGCACCAGTGCAGAGCCGATCCTCCCCTCCTCCCTCCCTGCTTCCTCAAACACTGATTGAGCACCCACTGTGGAGCACACACTCAATCCCGGATGCTAGACGTACAGAGGCAAGCCGTTTGGTCCATCTGTCTTGGAGAGAGATGGAGACGTGAAGCGATATACTTCAGAGTGATGAGGTGAATGCTGAGAACTACCCAAGCCCAGCCCCTCTCCTGAGCCCCCAGATCCGCCTGCACGGAGGTCCCCACCCGTAGAGGCTGCCCCTTCTCCTATTCCCCAAATCCTGGGCAGGGTGGCACTCTTCTGCTGACCTATGTTGGCTTCTGAACTGCCAGTCTTCCTCCCTGGGCAAAACCCCTGCTCCTGGAGGAAGACCCCTTCCTGCCCCTCCTGGTGTGTCCACTCACTAGTCCTTGAGGACTTCCTCCCGAGTCATCTTCCCTGTCTCAGGTGCTGGGGGATGGCAGTGTCCACCAGGGTCCACAGCTCACCCTTGTCCCACAAGGCTGAGCTCGCAGCATTAGTGACCTTGGCCTCCATGCCATGCTAGCACCCACTCCTGTGGCTTCCCCTCCCTGGCCACCTGGATGCCATGCTTTAGGCCTTTCGCTCTAGCACTGTCCTCCATTCTCTGACCACATCCGCTGTAACTGCTCCATGCGTGACACACATGGACTGAACCAACACCCCCGCTTCCTGGACAACTCCTTTTATTGCCTACCAAATCAGCTCGTTTTAGATTCAATCCCTTTTCTGGTCAGCTGGACCCCAGTGAGTTTCTTCCTCCATCTTCCCAGCAGCGCCCTCCGTTTTCTAGTTACCTTGCCCTCCTGTCCCACGCGCCCTCCTTGGGATCCACTGGGCTTCCTGGATTTGATAATTGACATCTTTCATCAATTCTGGAAAAACTCTTGGCTATTCCTTATTGTAATGTTGCCTCTCCTCTTTCTCAAACTTCAATTAGGCATACATTGCATTATCCCACTCTATCCTCGTTGTCTTTTACTATAGCTTCATCTCTCTGGGCTGCAATCTGGGCAATTTATTCTTTTAGCTCACAAATTCCCCCTTCAGATGTGTCTAATCTACTGTTCAATCTGTCCATTGAGCTTCTAATTATAATAGTTTTCATTTCTAGAAGTATTATTTGGTTCTTTTTCAAATCTGCCTGTGTAGTTTTGGAAGACTTATGCTTTTTTGTCTTATTTTTCAAATTCCTTTTTTATTTTTTCAGACATTAAATTTTCTTATTTTAATAATTGTACTAGCTATGAGTCTTTGTTGGTTTTATTCTGTAGTTTGACATTTTTGTTGATTTTCACTCCTGGTGGTTTATTTTCTCAAGTATTTAGTGACTTTTGATTATGAGCTCATATTCCTCAGAACACTATCTATGGGAATTCTTTGAAGCCTGTATTTAAACTTTACTCCTCCAGAGAAAATGTGCATTGCTTCTGATTGGGGCCTAAGGGCACTACTACTGTGGGGTCCTTTTAAGGTAAATTTTCAGCTGAGATTGCCCTGAGGCACAAATCAAATGCAAATTCTAGACTAAAACTTGTCTGAGTGGGGACTTTTGTTTAGAAATTCTCATGCAGAGACCTTGTCTCGAGTTTTTCTTTCCTTCATCCAGAGTCAAGATTGACACAAACACTTTCTCACTTTCTCATCTATCTTCTTATGCAAGGTAAGCTTTCTCCTCTAGTCGATCTTTAGTTTCCTAATTCATTCTATTTTGCTTTGACTCTTTGTTTTTAAAAAAGATATCTTTGTCAGTTTTCCCATATGCACAAAGGAAGAAAAATAAGAATGTGCCTGCAATAGAAAACTGAAAGGAAAGCATGCTTTTCCTAGTATTTTATTTATTTATTTATCAAAGTTATATATGCTTGTAGTCAACCCTCTAAGGCTTATTACAAATAACAGTATCTCTTGTTCTATATTTCACTCCATTTCTCAATCCTCAGAGGCAACAATTTCAATTATTTTAGCCAATTCTTTTGATATCTGCTTCCACAGTCTGCTTTGATTAATGTGCTTACATTGCTTCTTTGACTTATCATTTTTAGGCATTATCTACTGATGTCTAGGAAAGATGAGGATTTAGCTTTGCTTCAGCACCCTCCCCTCCCCCACATACTTCCCATCCTTCCATCCTCCTAATTTTGAGATCAATAGTCAGAATTTAATTATGATTTATATAACTGCTGGTGACAGTTGAGCCATGTAGTATACAATAATTCATTTCTCTTTTCCATACAGTAATTTGTGTTCCTTAAAGTTAATAATGGCTTTGTTTTTTCATCTGTGAAATTTCTTATGTCCATATTGCCAATGAAACTGTCTCAATAGTCCCATAGACAGTTATTTTTGAATAAGCATAGAAATGACCCTTCTGCTGTTAAAGCTTGAAATCTGTATTTGTTTTATCTGAGTTTCTTCCTCAGGAAAGGACCTTCATGCCCCTCAAAAAAAAAAAGTGTCAAAAAACTGAAACTCACCAGATCACTGCACCAGATGGCCCCTGGTCCCTCCTTAGTTCTTGTTTTCTTACCGATTGTTACATTGCTTCCCTGCTATATAAACCACCAGTTTTAGTCAGTCAAGGAGATGGATTTGAGACTGAGCTCCCATCTCCTTGGCTGCAGCACCTGATTAAAGCCTTCTTCCTCGGCAATACTTGTCCTCTCAGTGATTGGCTTTCTGTGCTGTGAGCAGCAGGACTTAGACCAAACCCCTGGTGTTTCAGTAATAGATTTTGTTTCCCTGACCAGGAATGTCTTGCTTGTGGCAGCTTGGCTGCTGTAGGCTGGGAGTCTCAGAAGCCCTCCTAAGCAGCTGCCCACCCAATTATGACTGGAGGTAAGTTTCCATCTCTCTCTGGCCCTGCCATAGCCAGCCCAAACTTTATTCCTGATTGCCTTAGAAGAATTGCATTTGAAATTCAACATCTGCACCCAGATAGGTGAGTGTCCTTTGTGGGTCCAGACAGCAGGATCTGCTCCTCTCAATTTGGGAAATTTTTAAAGGAATTTCTATTTGTAGGTGGAACAAGCCTAATTGACTGAGAGGGAAGCACCCCGACTGTTTCAGTATGGACACTCTTGGGGACTTGTTTGTAACTGTGTTGTGTCCCGGCAAGTGAGCAGCTTTTTTGGGTACCAGACGGTGGGGTCAGCTCCTCTTAATTTGGGAAATTCCTTAAGGAATTTCCACTTGCAGGTCGATCAGGCTCAACCAGTAGAGAGAGGAAGCACCCTAACTGTTTCAGTTTGGACACTCTAGGAGTTTGTTTCTTGCTGCAGCAGTTGGATAGTGTTCTGGTGATTGTGTGTGTTTGATACAGTCATGGGAAATCAGAATTCAACCAACTTGATATTCTTTTGTAATACTGTCTGGTCCCAATATTGTTTGGAATCTAGAGTTTGCTGTTGAATGGGAAAGTGGGGTGGCGCTGCATGTATCCAGGCTTTTGTGCTGCTGTTCCAGGCAAAGTTGGGCCTGGTTAATATGTGATGTTTTCCTTTGGTGCTGTTTAGCCCCAGTGTTCTTTGTAGTCTGGGGAGGTTTGGCCTTTAAAAGTCAAACTGCCATGAAACTGCATTACTTAAAATTTTGGTTCACAGCCTTCATTGGATTAACTATTGAGGCAAACAAAGTGTAACCATGTAAAACCAGTGAGCTTGTATTGGTATTTCATGGCTAGAGTTCCAAGGTAAAAGCTATTAGATTTTCAATTGTTTGTGTGTCTACATGTCTAGATGTGTTTATTTGTATGAACACTCATTATTATATGTTGTGTCTACCAAATTGGCTTATAAGCAAAAGAGCACTCATATATTAAGTAAATAAGTGCAAGCAATTTTCAAGTTCACGTGACTTACGTAAACTTTTACTAAGCAAGCTGGCTTTAAAATTATTGGTAAAATGAAAATAGAAATGTCTTCAGAATTGTCAAAATACATTTCTGTTTGGCTGTTATATATGTCTCTCCTAGATATTTTGAGGTTTCAGCATTTGGCATAGAAGGTTATAAAGCTATTAACCTAGCAGAAACAAAATGATCTTGGTTTGTATGCCTTCTTTGACAGATGAGACTAATGTTGTTAGGTGAATCTTCTGAGTTATTAGCAAAAATACCTATGTGTTTAACTTGGAGGCTCTTATTTAGGTGAGCACATGATGTTCACTGGCTATTAAGAAAATGGTTAACAAGGAAATAACTAACTTTATATGATTGTGCCTAATATCCCAGTTTTCAGAAGTAATCTAAAATGAAGAAACTGTATACATGTCAAGGGATAAACATTTTAGGTAAATTTTTTGTGCAATTTAAAATCTTAAAATAATTTTTGATGTTCATTGGCTATCTGGGTCATTTCCAATTAAGAAAAAGTTTTGATATGGAGAAATATGTTTCTAAAAGTTGTGGAATTGTTTTCTTCTATTAAATGCTCATATCTGATAGTTCAGGATTTCTTGCTTTTCAGGGTTTCACTAAAATTTAAGGTTATTAAGGATAAGAACTATAGTTAACATACAATTTTGTATATAAAATGGGCCAAAAGATATGTTGTTAGTGAGATAAAAAATAATTTTGTCTAATTTAGAAGCTATCTAAATGTTAATTCAAATTATGGACTTAAAAATGGTTGTTTATGAAACAAGGTAGGGGAGACAGATGTGAAGAAAGTTATGGATATGAAGATATATTTTTGGTAAGGAAGGTTATAAAGAAAAGATAATACATTTGTATGACAAAGAATTTTGTCTGATGAGTTTTTTTTGTCCTGGAGTAAAATTACTGGTTCTTTAAAGAAAAATGAAGAAGAAAATCTGGGACTGGATGGAAAGCCCAGGGATGTGATACATGGTCTGTGTAAATCATACATATGAATTTTTTTGTTTTCTCTGAACATACAGAGGAAATAGAAAGTTTAGATAATAAAATATTCTTTAAAACCTGATAGAGAATTGGAGAAATCTGGCTAACTTTTTCATGAAGTTCTTAGTCTTGATGAAGGTAAAATAAGAAATATTGTAAAGACATGCATTGCCAATTTGGTAACTGTTTTTTAATACAGTTAAGCATGAAGCCAGATTTAGTGTGGAGCCAAATCTCACATACCTGTACTACTTCACACTATGTTTGCTGTTACGCATGAATAGTGCTGGCACTGGAGTACTCACTGGTCATGTGCCTAGAGCAAATTTCTTGATTGCCCAGGATGTATGGTGATATTGGTGGACTTAAGGATATTGAATTGGGTATCAGAAATAAAATATTCATCATGTGTTTTTCTTGGGCTCTGGGTAACCTGGTAGTCTCCAGGGTAGACTGAGTGGGGGAAATTTGGGGGTTGGTTTCCTGTTTGTTTTGCTTCTATTTTTTTTTTTTTTTTTAGAATAAAAGAGAGAAAGAGGAAGAGATTTTAGAAAAAGAGAGAAAAGGAGAAAGAAAGAAACATCAAAAGAAAGAAAAAAAAAATGAAAGAGAAAGAAAGAGGAAGAGATTTTAGAAAAAGAGAGAAAAGGAGAAAGAAAGAAACATCAAAAGAAAGAAAAAAAAGAATGAAAGAGAGAAAGAAAGAGGGAGAGAAAGAGGGAGAGAGAATGGGATTCTTGTTTTATTGCCCAGGCTAGAATACAGTCTAAAAATGGGT
>CAUYQU010027685.1:0-42621 GCA_963574635.1 Cheracebus regulus
TTATTGAACATAAAAGTTCAAGAACTTTTATGGAGATTTAATATGATAACATATGTAAAACATCCAGGGTAGTGTATGCCACACTTCAAGAACTCAAAAAGTGTAAGTAGCAAGGCAGGCCAACATTCAAATACAGGAAATGCAGAAATAAATGTTTTTTAAAAGGAGGTTTGGTAGTAAAACAAAGGGGAAAGATAGGGAAATGCCTTGAGAGGAATGTAGGGTCATGGGGGAGAGATCATTTAGCATGGGTGTCATCTGAAAGTGTGGTCAGCGGAAAGGGTGGTGCTGGTAGGTGGAAGGAATGCTGGGAAGGGGTGAAGTGATCAGGGAAGGGGTGAAGTGATCAGGGAAGGGGAGGGTGGGGGGAGCAGCCTAAGAGAGGAGGAAGATACTTCCTCTGAGCTGGAGAGAAGGCGGTGACAGTGGGTGACTTCAGAGATATAGTGGAGGGAAATCTTACCTAAGAGCTTTTATTTTCTTTGGAAGCTGGGAGATTCAACTGTTGAGAGTTGAGATGCGGTGGTATGATTAGGATTTGAGAGGGGCAAATATGTAGATGAGTTATTGTGGGGAGTGGGAAATGAAGTCAAGAAGAGACGAGAATAACAGTGGCGAGCTGAGGTGATCCTGTCTGAGGTTGGAGAGCAACTTTTGTCAGGGCATCAAGAGCCAAGCCCTTCAGTGAGGCCCTCAGGATGGAAACAGGAACAGAGAGAAAGTCCAGCTGGAGTTGGGCCCTGATAAGGCATGTGGTCCGGAGGACCGAAGGTTAAGATCCACAGAGGGTGCTTACGTGGCTAACGTGAATATCTTTGAAATGATCGGTGTGGGGTTGGGGCCCTAAGACAAGGAAGTAAAGCAAGGAAGTGTCTGACACCCTGAACAATACATAGAGACAGAGGGATTGATGTTCTCAGTGAAGCTGATCAAGAGTGAATCAGAGGTGGATAAAAGGCAGCCGAGAGCAGAATGAGGGCAGAGTGAGGGCGGGGCGAGGTTTGCCATCCAGGAAGAGGACCACTACACCGTGATGGTGTGACTGTGGGAACCAGGGGGTGGCAGAAATGGTGTGGAGGTAAGGAAGGCAATGCAGATGGTGGATGGGTGGGCCATCAGCAGGGGAGAAGGTGGCTGAGGCCGGGGAGGAGAGAATTAAAATGGATCAGACAGGCTGCCACGTGTATATTAAAAAACACAAAACAGATCAGAAAGAGCTCTGTCCCATAAAATAGGCCCAGAAAAAGCTGAGGTTTACCTAGTTGGGGCTCAGGGAAGGCTTCTGAAGAGAGGGTTTTTGAGGTGGGTGCGGAAATAGCATTTAGATGTATGGTTTTGGGGAACAGGGCAAGAGGCAGTACACGCAGGGAGCAATATGCAGTCACAGAGGGACAAGAAATCCCAGGGTTTGTTCAAGTAGGATCTAGTAATTGATCTTAGCTGGTTAGAGCATAGTATTTAAAGGAAATAGGATAGAGAAGGGGAAGGAACCGATTTTGTAAAGCCTTGTTGAGTTCTTCCTCCAGGCAGTGTACCAAGAGGTAATGAAGTGGAAAAGTCAGGACTAGGTGAAAAGTCAGGACTAGGCACTATGGAGAGTGCCATGGAGGGTGAGATAGAGACAATAAAAACATTATTACCCAATCCAGTTATATCCATGGCTTGTGTCTTGATGGAGACCTGAGAAAACATAGCCACATATGGGCTTTGGATGAGATCTCATCCAAAGCTATCCAGTTAGGAAAGGGCCTCCCATCCTCCAGAGATTACTGTTGTTTCCTGTATTGAAGGCCTGAGAGCTCATTAATCCCATGGCCTAGTCTTGACTGGAATCATCAAACTACAATCAAGGCAGGCTGCTGCCTACTCATTCTGGACCCTAGCTCCTGAAAGCTTGATATGCCCCAAACAGAACCCTTTTTGTTGTCTGTCCTTTCTCGGCACTCTCATCTCTTTTCACTTTCTTCTTCCTCTTTCTCTACTTGCTGTGCCATCAGGTATGCCTCCTTTGCCCAAATCCTTCCACCGTGCCTTCTGAAATTTCCATTCCATAGTAAATAAAAGACTACCTGCCCTATTAACTGTGCCATCTTCTGGGCTCAACTTGAGTCTCACTTTCACTCAAGCACAGCTTCTCCAGAAGAACTCTGGAATGGAGGCCTATGTTTAGCAACACTGGCATCCTCCCCATTTCCCAATGTTTTTTCCAGGATGTTAGTCCTCTGTGCTTGCATAAAACCCTTTTTCTTTGGGGACCATGCCACCTAGCTTGTAGACACTTTCCTCTTCCTGTTCCTGCTGTCTTCTGACTTAGTGGCCTCTCTGTGTCGCTTACATTGTTGTCTCCTGGCTTATACTCCTGCCCTCCACCCTCACCTTGTCATTATTCACATGGATTCATCTTCTGTACAGACAACACCCTTGCTTCTTTCTTGCTTAACTGGCTTGACACCAGAGACCAGCACCTAATTCCACGTGAAACTGATCTATTCTTTGACTGCCATTTCCCCCACAACTCGATTTCTCCTTATTTCCACTGTTCTAGGCCACCCTGGCAAACTATAACCGAAGGCCAAATTCAGCTCGCTGCTCATTTTGCAATAAAAATTGTATTGGAACACAGCCGTGCCTATTCATTTATATATTAGCTATGGCTACCTTCCTTCTAAAATAGCAGAGCTGCATTGAAATAGAGAATGCATGGCCCAGAACACCAAAGATATTTACTATCTGGCCCTTCACTAAAAAGTTTTTTTTTCATAAAGTATCTGTTCATATCCTTCACCCACTTTTGAATGGGCTTGTTTTTCTCTTGTAAATCTCTTTTAAGTTCTTAGTAGATTCTGGATATTAGCCCTTTGTCAAATGGGTAGATTGCAAAAATTTTTCCCCATTCTGTTGGTTGTCGATTCACTCTAATGACTGTTGAGTTTGCTATGCAGAAGCTGTGGAGTTTAATTAGGTCCCATATATCTATTTTGGCTTTTGTTGCCAATACTTTTGGTGTTTTGGTCATGAAGTCTTTGCCTATGCCTATGTCCCGAATGGTTTTGCCTAAGTTTTCTTCTAGGGTTTTTATGGTGCTAGGTCTTATGTTTAAGTCATTAATCCATCTGGAGTTAATTTTAGTGTAAGGTGTCAGGAAGGGGTCCAGTTTCTGCTTTCTGCACGTGGCTAGCCAGTTTCCCAACACCATTTATTAAACAGGGAATCCTTTCCCCGTTGCTTGTTTTTGTCAGGTTTGTCAAAGATCATATGGTTGTAGATGTGTGGCATTGCCTCCAAGGCCTCTGTTCTGTTCCATTGGTCTATATCTCTGTTTGGACAGCAGGGGGTGGGGAGTTGGGGAGAGATAGCATGGGGAGAAATGCCAGATATAGGTGATGGGGAGGAAGGCAGCAAATCACATTGCCATGTGGTACCTGTGCAACAATCTTTCATGTTCTTCACATGTACCTCAAAACCTAAAATGCAATTTAAAAAAAAGGTGTTTTTTTTGTTGTTGTTGTTTTTGAGAGAGGGACTTGCTCTGTCGCCCAGGCTGGAGTACAGTCGCACAATCTCGGCTCACTGCAACCTCCGCCTCCCAGATTCAAGTGATTCTCCTGTCTCAGCCTCCTGAGTAGCTGGGATTACAGGCACCTGCCACCATGCCCAGCTAATTTTTGCATTTTTAGTCAAGATGGGGTTTCACCATGTTGGTCAGACTGGTCTCAAACGCCTGACCTCGTGATCTGCCCATCTCAGCCTCCCAAGGCGCTGGGATTACAGGTGTGAGCCACCATGCTCGGTCACTAAAAAGTTTTCTAACCCCTATTCTAGACAAACAAAATAAAAATATCTTTCTATGAAAATAAAACTTGAGCATTATGGAAAGTTTGGGAAATAAGAAAAAGTATTAGTACAAGGAAAAGCAACTCCTCAGTATTCCATAATTCATATATAATCACTGTTAGCATTTTAGTTTTTCTTCCTGTTTTTACCTGGTAATCTTTTATGCCTGTCTGTATGTATATATTAATATGTACATTTTTTTAGAAAATCAGAATTATACCACTTTAAAACCCACTTTTTTCATTTCAAAATATATTATAAATGTATTTCTACATGAATTGTTACTTTTTTATGGCATAATTTTAAATTTCTGCAAAGTAGTCCATGGAGTGAATATAATATCATTTCATTAGTCAGCCTACTAGTACAGAAAATTTATATTGTTTAGAATCTACTTTCTTTCAAATAGTGCTATGATGAACATTATGAACATTCTTAGCCTTGGCAGACCATCTGAAAGGAGTGTTGAAGTCACCAACTGCTGAATGCTCAACACACACACACACACACACACACACACACACACAGTGATAAGAATGCTAACAAGGCAGTATATTCCTACTGAGACTTTTGGGTCTCGGTAGGGGGTGGGGAAAGGGCTACAGGTGTTGAGAGTGGTATATGCTAGCATCAGTGATATTTTATAAAAATGAATATTTGGGAAATTGACATTGAGTATCATGTCACGTAGGTTATGTTTTCTTGCTTTAAATCTTAAAGATTAAAAATACATAATTTACCTTTTGAAACAATTTAAATCTTACACATTTAAAAAATCAGCCAAAGATTGCTTTTTTTTTTTTTTTGAGGCAGGGTCTTACTCTGTGGCGCACGCGTAGTGGAGCGTAGTGGCAGTGGTGCAATCTCGGCTCACTGCAGTCCTGACCTCCTGGGCTCAGGTGATCCTCCCACCTCTGTCTCCCAAATAGCTGGGACCACAGGTGCATGCCGCCATGCCTGGCTAATTTTTGTATATTTTGTGGAGACTGGGTTTTGACATGTTGTCCCGGCTGCTCTCAAACTCCTGGGCTCAAGTGATTCACCCACCTCAGCCTCCCAAGTGCTGGGATTATAAGCATGAGCCACTGTGCCAGCCACCATGCCTGGCTGAGATTGCATATTCTTAAAGCAAGCACAGTATGAGTCTTATTTACAGCATTGCCGTATGACTATTCCATGAAAGAGAAATAACCATCACCTTTTGTCAATATCATGGGAACGACACTTTTTCATGTGCAGCAAAATTTTGAGGAGTAACTTTGATTATTGCTATTTTATTATTCTAATGCTTGGTGTTATTAGAGTTGTAAATTTTTGTATAATCTTTTTCTTTTCTTTTTTTTTTTTTTTTTTGAGACGGAGTCTTGCTCTGTTGTCCAGGCTGGAGTGCAATGGCATGATCTTGGCTCACTGCAACCTCCACCTCTCATGTTCAAGCGATTCTCCTGCCTCAGCCTCCTGTGTAGCTGAGATTATAAGTGCCTACTACCATGCCCAGCTAATTTTTGTATTTTTAGTAGAGATGGTATTTCACCATGTTGGTCAGGCTGGTCTCAAACTCCTGACCTCAGATGATCCACCCGCCTTGGCCTCCCAAAGTGCTGAGATTACAGGCATAAGCCACCGCGCCTGGTCAATTTCTATATTATCTTAACAGCTACCAACATATTCTTAATTGGTAGTAGTGGCACAAGTATGAAAAAATGCAACTGAAATCCAGTAACTTTGAAGCATGAGTTAGACATGATGACAATCCACTAAGAAAACAAATAAATGAGACTTATATAATGCTATTAACTTAGGAGAGAACACTCTGCAAAATAAAAATAACATTAAGAAAGTACAGAATAGTATTAATACAAAAAATGTGCTATAAGGGCGATTTATTTAACAGCTCTAAAACTCATTCTCTCTGATATTATTGGGAAGAAATAATTCTAAAATAATGCATGTTCTGAATAATGCTGTCTCCAGGTACGCATCACTCAGAGGCAGCAAGTCACATAGGAAACTGTTTTAGGTAATTGTGGTGAGGAAATCCTGAAGATATTATTTGGAAATACAGTTTTAGAATTCAAGAAAGAGGTCCAATCTGGAGCTATTAAGTTGCAGTTGTCTGGAAAAGAATGATAGTTTAAATCATGAGAAAGGATAAACTTGCCAAGCAGAGTATAGATTTAAGAAAAGGCCAAGAACATAATCTTCTGAGGCCACCAAATTCAGAAGATGAGGAGCAGCAGCAGAAAGGGAGAGCACTTTCTGAGAATCTAGAATGTGCCAAGAAGGGGTCATGCATAAACCTGTAGCATCTCATTTAGTCCTCCCGACACCAGTACATCAGCTGTTATCTATGTCTGGTTGTTGAATGAGGGCAACGAGAAGTGAAAGATGGAGCAGCTTGGCTAAGGTTTTGCAGGTCTATCTGACTTCACTGCTTCCTTGAGAGACATGAGATCGAGGCATAAGTTAGCCAGACAGAGAAAAATCACCTGCACAAATTTAAAGTTGGAGGGGAGGGAAGCTGAGGTAGTTCAGATGAAACAAACTAGAATTCACTGCCTCTGTGAATGGCCACGCCCTTCATCTATCCAGTTAACGAAGCCACAAATCCAGGGATCATCATCCTTCATCCCTTTCTTACTCCCACGTTAAATTCACCAGCAGGTCGTGGAGTTCTACCTCCAAATTATATCCTCTTTTTATCATGTCCACTGCCCGCCACCTTAAACCAACTCATGCTAATCTTTTCTCTAGAAAGCTCTAGTCACTTTCTATCCTGTGGCTACTCTTGCCCAGCAACAGCCCACTCTCCACTCTCCCTACAGCAACAACACCCGTAAACTCTTGACAGCCAGGATGCTCCTAGGGCAACTGCATCTGCCCGTGATCACTATGACCTCAGAGTCAGTCATCCTTACTGCTCTTCCTACGGTATTAGCATAGCTGCCCATACCCTCTTCTCTGACTTCCATGACACCTAGTGGTTTTCTTACCTTTCTGGCCTTTCCTTCTTCTTACTGGAATATTGGCAAAACCTCTAGGCACAAGTGATAAGGTGAGTGTCAACACTTGATTCATTCTCCTTGGTTCAAAGTGAAGTCACTCAACTGGGTGTCAGTCCTACCCTCTAAAATTCCACCTGAAAGAGCCCAACACTGAGGTCGATCAGAACAACCTAATGCTGAAGGACAAAAATTGAAATTGCCCAGGAACCATTCTAAAATGGGGAGTGTTTATTCCCATATGCTAGCTGAGCACTTGGACAGTGTCTACAAATGTCCACAGGATTCACCTGTCCAGGTACTAGTATCTAATTATACTATAAACCACAGTTTTAACTTGGGTCCTTAAAATAGATTGGCTAGAATCTATCTATTTTTACAATCCAGTATTGTAAAATGAAATGTATACAGTACACTCAACATGTATTTTAAACATAATTAACCACAGATATAAAGTGAGGATCTTGTTTAATTACTAATCCCTCCTTACCTCAGTACTGGAGAAAACCAATGGATAGTTTATTCTGTATAAAGTTCAGGAGCTTGGCCCACCTTTAGCAATATTTTCTCTTTCTTATAAAATGAGAAGAATTATTTTCTCATAAAGAAATAGTCATATCTTGGACAGGTGTGGTGGCTCACATCTGTAATCCCAGCACTTTGGGAGGCTGAGGTGGACGAATCACAAGGTCAGGAGATAGAGACCACCCTGGCCAACCCGGTGAAACCCCATCTCTACTAAAATACAAAATATTAGCCAGGTGTGGTGGCACACGCCTGCAGTCCCAGCTACTCAGGAGCTGAGACAGGAGAATTGCTTGAACCCGGGAGGCAGAGGTTGCAGTGAGCCAAGATGGCACCACTGCTCTCCAGCCTGGCGACAGAGCGAGACTCAAAAAAAGAAAAGAAAGAAAGAAAAGAAAAGAAAAGAGGAAAAGAAATGGTCGTATGGGTTGTAGGAAGATCCTAATCTCAGTTTTTCCTGTATTTCCTGTAAAAAAATACCTCAGATTTTTGTTCTCTGTTGACTCTATTTGCACTTTGATTTTGATTAGGGACACTGTTGTTGGGATAATAGACTATGCATGTGGGCGGAACTGGGATGAAGTCGGCAATAAGCATGACCACATTCAGCTTAGAACCTTCTTTATTAAGGAAGTTCTTTCAGACACTTTTATTAACAGGTACATATAAGATTAGCAAGAGCACCTTTCAGAGTCACAGTTCTAGTGGTTTCTGTCAGGTCAACCAGAGGCAGAGAACACAATAATGGTGGCTTACCATCAAAATCATGACAAGTTGTCAACCTAATGCCGTCTGTCAAACACAGCCACCACCCACCCTGCTTCTGTCCTGTGACGAAGGGAAGTAGGGATTCAAGACTTGATATTAATGTAGATCACATGTGACACCTGTGTGGCCAGCAGACAAGGCCCCCACCCATGCCCAGGCTTGGACAACATGGTGGCTGCATTTTCTGTGCCAGACCTCCTCCTCGCTGCCACGTCTATCCTAGACCTTGAAGTGTCTGATCCTCCCTGGACATAGAGGAACCGCTGGCCCAGCAGCCGCTCCAACTGCGCGTGTTTTCCGGGGGTGCCACGCTTCTCCCGAGGCTGACTCCATTGAAACTCCACCCATAAAGATGTGGCGAAGGTCGTAGTGCGCCCGGTGCGACGGGAGTACTAAGCGAGCTCCGAGTAATAAAGGTGGGCTATCTTGAGGGCTAGCAGGTGCGCCAGATGGAGGGGATGCAGGTACCTCTGGGTCCACCACGGGGCTGGGGCCTTCCACATCAGCACCTGCTGGCTGGGGCTGTGGGGCCTCAGGCTGGAAAGAGGGCCATTTCCTTCAGTTAGTTTGCTTTCTCCTCCCAGGCAAGACCACCCACAGGTCCAGGTGGCACTCACACCCAATTTCCTCACATTATACATTTTTTTATTTGCAAAGTGTCTGGCAAGAAAGAACCTAGCTAGGCACAAGGGATTGTCATCAAGGTTACGAGGAGGGGTGGCCCCAGTCTCACCAGGATTGTCTTGGTGATGGTGAACTTACATGGCCCATGAGTAAAAGCACCCCATCTATGGCTTACCCTTGCCAGCACTGCCACCCTCTTTGTCAGCTGAATCTACAGCGACAGGGAGCTGCCAGGTAGATCTGGCCACCAGGTCTCTGCAACTCAGAAAACCACTCCCACCTCCCACAAATGGAAAGATGGCCTTGTCAACTACACAGTATGACAGTTCTGCCCTGTAGTCACTAGTTGATGGGAGGGAAAGGAATATATCCTTCCCTTTGTTGGTGATTCCACATACCCCAGTGTTGTTTCAAATCGTGAGGTTCAGACGCGCAGGAGAGCAAATGTCCTATAATCACTACTGCACTGCATACCCTGTGAAGGGGTCATTGTATTCCGAAGGCCCAGGCAAGAATATTCATGGAGCTGTTACCTGTGGTTGGAACACGGTGCAGGTCACTGCAACCTCTTCTCCGTTAAGCTTCTCAGTGAGTGTCGCCTTACAGAAGCCATATTGCTGCCCACAGAGGGAGAGGAGTAATTTTAATGGATTTAAAAAATGGATTCCCCCTCCAATTTCATTGACACTCCAATATATCAAGGCAAAAAAAAACCCCTTAAATTAGTTTTAAAAATCATTTTCTTAAAGTTACAGTTTCTGCTTGTGGAAGGCATATAATACTGTATATAATATGGAAATACAGAAACACTTTGAAAGTGAGAGAGATTACCCATAATCCCTTTCCGGTGGTGACCTGTAAGAACGACTGTTGACATTGATGCACTTCTTTCTTATTTTAAAATACTATTAAATATGATTTAAAAATTGAGATCACTGTAACTACATGATGTTGTATCCTGTGGTTTTCACTTGCCGTAATAGCATTTTCTCATATCATTCATTATTCTTTGAAAACACAATTCTTAGCATCTGCACAATTTTCTATTTACTTATGTGCATGTTTAATTCAATGACACCTTCCTGTTGGACATACAGATCTGTCTTCTTTTGGTCTCTTTAGATCTATAATAAATCATTTTAATAGCTATATTCTGTCAAACAACATCACCAATGATTTCTTTAGACTAAAATCCTAGATGTGTACATTACCAGCTCAAGGACTTGAAAGTTTTTGTATCAGAGTTATATGTCTAGAAAATGTACACCTCACATTCCGAACGCTGGGCATGACTTGGCTTCATTAGCAAATAGCCTCTTTCTCCTAACTCCATGGGCTTCCAGTGCGTGAGATGATTTGGAGACGGCTTTTAAAAGGGCGAGGTGACACCCTAACAGAAGGCCTGCCACAATCCACAGGGAGTGGGCATTTGCACTGTTATCCGCTGTCTGCAGCCCCAAGATACAAACTACCCAAGGATGTTCTGTTCCACAACCAGTTTTGCCCTGAGTGGTAACGCCCCAAGGTCCTGGCCCACTCACCGTTTTTGCCAGCAGGTTGCACTTGGCTGCCTCTGTGGCCTCCTTAGCAACACAGTCGGGGGCAGACATTGTAAACTCCACATAGGTAGAAGGTGGGAGAGGCTGAGAGGAGTACATGAAAATGCTTTTGAGGAAACATGACTTAGAATGAAAAGGGCAGACAAGGGGAGCAGGAAGTAGCCTCCTTTAGGGAGCACCATTCATGCAGAGTGCGTGTGGGTCCAGAAGACATATCCCTGAATGGCTTACATAGGGCAGTTGCTATGGGATTGTGTTCTGAGCTGCTTATACTTTAGAGATAGGGCTTGTGTCTTCCTTGTGGGAGGGGCAGGTGTCCCTTACCCATCAATCAAAGTGGAGGTGAGTTTGCAGATAGGAAACAGGAATCAGAAGGCCAGCCTTAGACTGATAGGAGTGGGAACAATGCCTCCCCCCAGCCCTCACTCTTGGGCTGCACTTGAGACTCAACATTCAGGTTACTCCAAGATAGGGTGGGAAAGTGAAGACAGCAATACCTCTCCCACCTGTTTCATAGAGCAGGATCAAATGAAAAGATTTAGATGGAAGTATGGAAGATATCACTTGAGCTTTTCTTTTTTATAGTAGTTGGAACATATGGACACAATACAATATCTGTTATTTGGTGTCATCTAGGGATGTTCTGAGAATCACAAATTCTGATTAATGGAATTGCCATCTATACTCGTGTATTTCTGAGTATGCCGTGGCCGATATCTAGAATACATTTTCTAATTCTGTCACATTCAAACATGCTAAACCACCCACAGTACAATGAGATGTTTTCTCTAGTGACTTGAAAGGCATTTTAGGATCTTGCCATTATAAGCTTGTCAGCACAAGTAGGCTCATGCCTTTATGCGTATTAACTACGAATCTGTGGCAGATGTTCAGCTGAGATGTGTGATAATGGACCCCAGTGAATTTACAGTGAGTGCTTCTGGCCGATGGACGTGGGAACCTCTACGTAATGATGCGGAGCTTTGGTTTCAGCTGGAACTGAGGGACTGGGGATGTGCCTACCTGCAGTGGTGGCTGCTGGACGTTCGAGTGGCTCAGCATGGGGGACGCGCTGAGGGTGTTAGGGTCCTGATGGCACTCGGGGACCTCGGGGACCTCATATCCCTTAGGATGTATTCTTCCCTTCCAAGCAACACCTCCCCGCCCCCCTTGCTTTCTCATCACTGTCCCTGCACCTGTTCTTCCCTCCTTCCCGCTCCACCACGTACAGTACATTCCCGAAGTGCCACCAAACTGCCCAACCTGTCAAAAGAATCTGTCTTTACCACAAGCTGAGCCCGGGAAATTTCCTCCAGCTGAAAAAAGGAGCCGTTGTTTTGAGCGTTGAAAGCGGCCAGGGCAGCATCCGCGGCGTGCACCACCCTGGTGTCGTTCAGCGGGGCCAGCAGGGGACAGTCTCGGCACACCTTGCGCAAGTCCTCGGCCGAGTCTGCTCGGAGAGCGGAAAACCAGATGTGGGCAGCCATTCTCCGCGGCATCGCCGCAGCTCTGCCGCAGCAGCAAGGACTAAGGCATGCCCCACGTGGCTTCAGGCACTTTCTCTACTTCTTACTAAACCTTCAAGCGGCTCGTGCCATGCTGACATTTCTGCAGGAGCCCTTATCTCGGGGAAATTTTCACCTCCAATAAAAGTAACTTCTTTTCATTTTTTTGAGACAGGGTCTCACTCTGTCACCCGGGCTGGAGTGCAATGGCGCAATGTCGGCTCACTGCCACCTCTGCCTCCCGGGTTCAAGCGATTCTCCTGCCTCAGCCTCCCTAGCAGCTGGGATTACAGGCGAGCACCACCACGCCCAGCTAATTTTTGTATTTTTAGTAGAGATGGGGGTTTCACCATGTTGGCCAGGCCGGTCTCGAACTCCTGACCTCAGGTGATCCACATGCCTTGGCCTCCCAAAGTGCTGCGATTACAGGCGTGAGCCACCACACCACAAGAGTAGCTTCTTAAAACACGGTTTTAAAATCCCAGAGCCCAGGAAATTTGACTTCCCCTTTCCTCACCAACGAAGTGGCTAGAACTACTTAAGTTGAAAATCATTCTGATCCCTTCCCCACTTTCTCTGCAAGGAAAAAATAAGAATAAGAATAGTCATCTCTACCTGGACTGGAATGACATTTTGCATACAACACGGAAAACTGGCCATTTAGTTTCAACAACCGGAAGTCACAGTCTCCTTCGACAGCCTGGAGAAAGAAACCCCAGTGAGGATGATTGACCTTCCCTTTCTCACCTGGGAAGGCTCCCTCCAGGCACGGCTGTCAAAATCGCCTTCGCTGGGGGATCCTGAATCATGGCACTCTCTGCTTTCAGGAATACAACAATAAAGTTAAACGCTTGTAAAAATCAGCCCCAGGGCAGGTGGCATCAAATGGCAATTTTATTTATTATCATTATTATTATTTGAGATGGAGATTCGCTCTTGTTGCCTAGGTTGGAGTGCAGTGGCATGATCTCAGCTCACTGCAACCTCCACCTACCGGATTCAAGCGATTCTCCTGCCTCAGCCTCCCGAATAGCTGGGATTTACAGGTGCCCACCATCACGCCTAGCTAATTTTGGTATTTTTAGTAGAGGCGGGGTTTTCACCACGCTGGCCAGGCTGGTCTCGAACTCCTGACCTCAGATGATGCACCTGCCTCGGCCTCCCTAAGTGCTGGGATTATAGGCATGAGCCACCGCTGCTGGACACAAATGGCAATTTGAGAGACTGCACCCAGGCTAGCCAAGGAAGCGGGCCGAGAAGCTGGGTGAATCCGTGGAACTGGCCAAAGGGCCACCCACAGCCACCCTAAGAAGGGTACTCACGTGCTCCGTCAGCTGTCTCACGCTACAGTTTGCCACAGGGGTGGGGTCCAGCGCATGGCAGGTGGTCTCCAGGGTGTCTATTTCCATGTCAAACACCTCTCCGAAGGGCCGCTGTGGAGACAAGGGGTGAAGCCGTGAGCAGCCCAGTCCGCTGATCTGTGGTGCGGGCCATGCTGTGCGCCCTCTTTGGGCTTGAGCGCACCGACCTTTCGGAGGGATGAGCAAAAAGCTCATTCTTGCTGTCGGTCTGCAACTCGGTCTAGCTCTGAAGCGGCCTGTGGGCAGGACGATGACCAGGGCTTATCTGGTCTTTGTTGATTGGGCAAGCACCAGACGATGCTCGAAAGGCGGAGGGCGTCAACCTCGGCCTCCCGGGTTCGAGCGATTCTCCTGCCTCAGCCTCCCGAGTAGCTGGGATTACAGGTGCACGTTACCGTGCCCGGTTTTTGTTTTTTTTTTTTTTTTTTTTTTAGTAGAGATGGGGTTTCTCCATATTAGTCAGGCTGGTCTTGGAATTCCCGACCTCAGGTGATCCTCCCGCCTCAGCCTCCCAAAGTACGGGGGTTACAGACGTGAGCCACCGCACCCGGCCTTTATTTACGATTCTTAAGGTTTCACTCTTCAAGTAGTGCTTTGGAAAATCCAGGTTTGGATTTTTCTGACAAGCTACAAAATAAGGTGGAGTAGGGTAATATCTTACTGTCTTTTAAACAGTCTTCGCCATCCCTGCCTCTCCTTTCTTCCTTTTCATTATTTACTTTTCTTCCTTCCTCCATTTTCTTCCCCCGTGGAGGTTTTTCTTGCTGTCGTCCTTGGCTTTGCCTTTCTCCTGGCTTGTGCAGCCGATGCCGGCACGCAACGAGGCTGCTCTCTCCTGTCCCCTGCTGGCCATAATGGGGAAGAGCATGTCTCCCTCTGAGGATACCGGATGTCACTAGTGTAGACACGAGGGAGCGTCCCTCAATCTTTGGAGATGTTCTTGTCGGTTCACCTGTTTCTGTATCCCGTCTCCAAGCCTGAAAAATCCAGAAGGTACAAGTATGCCTTTTCTCCCCTCAGCCCAGCTCTGCTTGCCACTCATATTGGTTCTGCCTGGATCACTAATACCTGAAGCCTCAGAATCTCCTTCCCTGGGAGAAGCTTTGCATTTTATGACGTCCAGGTGTGCGCAGAGTGACGGCCTGGAAGCATTCCCGGTGCTGGTGAGCAGGAATTGGGTACACCTGGGTTTCTCAAGGAACCCAACCCTGAAGCTCTGCCTTTAATGAAAATCACAGTGCCCATTCATGATCACCTTTTCCTTTCCCTCAGATGTGCGTGTTGCATGTTCATTTCCCCTGAGTTGATCGTTTCCTCCTAACCACCATTGTTCTTTAATATGGCTACAGCACTCTTAAAATCCATCCGGAGCAATCCCGATCTCAAATACTTCGTCTCTTTGTGAGATGCATGGCAGTTGCCAGTCAGTACAGGCTTCCTGTTGGCCTTATTTAAGGTTGTAAATTTAAGATTGTAAACTCTTGTGGGCACATATTATGCCTTTTTCACCATTGTATTGGGTTGAACCATTAAAATAGCCAATATTTGGTTGCTTTTGATATAGAAAAATGGCAGTTTTATATGATTCAACCTAATATCTCTGGTTCTTGTCCAAGGAAGGCTTGTAATACATATTTGCAGAAAGAATTATCCTTAATCAGAAATAAAATCTAATTTCAAAACAGGCAGTAGACCGACAGCTTCTTCCCACATCTCCAGATCTCTTCACTGACCCCAAAGGCATATTTCCAACTTGATTTTTCCTGTCACTGGCTTCAGGCTGTGTTGATTTCCTGTCTAGCGTGTGAGGAGGTGAATCCTGTTGATGCCAAGACTTCTCTCTGGGATGTGAGTAACTCTCTTTGGGAGGCAGTTTGTGTAGAAGAAGGAACACAGATCTGGAATCAAATCCCAGCCTGAATATTTAGTAATTATATGATCTTGGGCAAAAAGAACAACAATACAACAGAGCTTTGGTTTCCTCTTGTGTAAGATGAGAAGAGCATATGCACCACACAGCACAGGGAGGCAGGGACTGGGAAGGAGTACATGAGATAACCTGTGTGAAAGGGCCTGGCATATAGTAGGCACCTGCCACATGCTAGTTTCATTCACTCTTAGTCTTTGTCAGAGGGAAACCTAACCAAAGACAGATAAGTGATTTTCAGCCAATGGTAACTTGGCAACTCAGAGCTGGTCTCTGGGGTCCTAATTTTTCCAGCAAGTTGCACTTTACACCTGTGATCTGCAAACTACCATTTGAAACATTTTTTTCTTCTGCACACCACCCCACACCCCACCCAGCTCCCTTCTGAGACCCACGACTTCCGTACAGAATATCTCCCCTCTTGCCCTCTGCCTGCCCCTTCCCTGACTCCTGGGAAGAAAGCCGAGAATTTACTCCTCTGTGGTTTCACTTACACTGGGAGATGCTGATCTTTTGAGGCACCTGGTTGAGTTCCATGTACAAATTATTTCAGCTCATACACAGCAGGTCCACTTACCCGAGGCCACACTTTTACTTTATCAATCTGGTTCAAGGTGTGTTTGTATCCTGAAGGAAGGTTTTGATTGATATAGTCTACAGCTACCAGAGCTGCTTCCTCTGTTTCTGGATCATCGCAGTTCAGTTGTCTATAATGCAGCACTTGGACTTGTGGGGCTGAGTGGCAGCCCCAGAGCTGAGCAAGACAAAGGAGCAGGACTAGGGACTTCATGGCTGCCCCACAGAGGTCCTGGCAGGTATGCAGGTGGCTGGAGGCTTCAGGACAAACCCAGGTACTCTGCTGGGAAAGGCAGACCCATGGAGAGTGGTGGGCTTTATTTATCTGTTGGAGCCTGCCAAAAGAGTTGCATAAGGATACAGGATGATTTCTGCTTTCATTCCAAAAAAAAAAAAAAAAAAAAAAACCCTGCAAACATCAGCCTTGGAAAAGCAAACAGTAAGTTAGGATGTCGCTGGTCCCCAAGAAATCTGTCAAAGTCCATGCTGCTGTGGGGGAGGTGCTCCAAAGTTTGCTTGGAACATGGTAATAGCAGCAAAGAGAAGACAGGTGAGGGGATGAGGGGGGCATGGTCAGCCTCGGAGTGCGGTGTGTTTGGCAGCAGAGGAAATGTCCTCTGCTGTGAGCTGAGCATGCCATGGGGTCTATGAGAGGGAAGGGGGGATACTCAGCAATTTGATAAAATTCTCTAATATCGGGGGGATTCACTTTTCTGAGAGGAGTCCTCCAGGGAGAATAAGACCCACAGATATAGCAAAGGTACAGATATACTACAGGAGATGCCAAGATTTGGGGGAAGATTCTTGGAGAAAAGAAGAAATGATGAGAGATGTTTCTGCCTGTCGTGGGGAGTGGAGTGTGGCAGGAACAGGATGGAAAATGACCAGCAAAGACCATGTAGGGCTCTCTGCCCCTTCTCTTCCTTCTCCAGACCTCACTGCCAGAGCCCTGCAGGTGACAGCACAGATGGGCACTGATCTGAGTCTCCTAGCTGGCTGAGCATAATTAGCACCAGTAACGTAGTGCCCCAGCCAGCGCTCAAGCAGCAGAGGGGAGTGCTGATCTAACAGCTACTCATTTAACACAGCTCTGAGTTTGAGTCCAACACTGCAGGCTGAGACACTGCATGGGCAGCTAAGGACACAAATGCCCCTTGAACACTCTTTGCAGACTCAGCAGAAAGGCCAGTGTGTCTTTCTGGTCAGAACGCAGGGCCAGTGTTGACTCCAGGCATTGCCTGTTAAGTGACCCTTGACAATCCTAGGAGTGATCTCCAAGGAGGGCTGGCAGGATAGTGAGGGGCTTGGGAAATATCACACAAGGACCTGGTTTGGTTTGCCTGAAGCAAAGAAGTCCTCTCATGGAGACCAACATGTTCTTCAAATATTTAGAGGTCATGATTGTGTGTGGGTGGATTTGTTCTAATGTTTGGTATTGCTTCAGAGAAAAAAACTGGTTTAAAAAAAAGGAAGAAGAGGGGCCCCTCCAACGGGAAGATCAATATTGGTTTTCTGGGATGAGGATCAGGATGAGGGAGGTGAAGTGAGTGGTGATGGATCAGAGAAGGTAGTTGGGAGGACTGTTTTCACATTTGCTTCCAGCTGCTCACACACTCACACAGAATCTTATGATAGACGCTGGGAAGGTGTGGCCGGGACTCCAGGTTCTCTCCAAAAGTGGGAACATGACTCTTCCAGATTCAAAACAGGCTCTGGTCATCCAGCAAGATGATTCTCAAAGCCAGGGTCAGCTTTCCATCAGCCTCATACTCCATTTCACTCAGGGCCGTGCCTCCTGAACTGTGCATGGAAGCTGTGCTTTTCTTTTATAAAATCTTTAAAAATACTGAATAAAGTGTGGTGTGGTGGCACACACCTGTAATCCCAACTATGAAGCCAGGATGACTGCGTAAGCCTGGGAGTGAGCTTTGATCACATCACTGCACTCCAGCCTGGGCCACAGAATGAGACCCTGGCTCAAAAAAGAAATCATTCACAATCTCTTCATGCAGAGATAAACAGTGTTAATGTTTCGGTGCATTTGTGTCTTTTCTTTTCTTCTATGTAAAATAATATTTTAATATAATTTTGATCATACTGCCTATACAGCTTTTAAAATTGTTTCACCTATCATTTTAACTTGAATATTTTCCTATGTCGTTAAGTACACTTAAAAATACAACTACAGGATGGGCGCAGTGGCTCACGCCTGTAATCCCAAAACGCTGGGAAGCCGAGGCAGGTGGATCACAAGGTCAAGAAGTCGAGACCAACTTGGCCAACATGGTGAACCCCGTCTCTACTAAAAATACAAAAATTAGCTGGGCGTGGTGGCAATCGCCTGTAGTCCCAGCTACTTGGGAGGCTGAGGCAGGAGAATCACTTGAACCTGAGAGACAGAGGTTGCAGTGAGCCAAGATTGCACCAGTGCACTCCAGCCGGGCCACAGAGTGAGACTCCATCTCAAACAAACAAACAAACAAACCAAACAAACAAAAAAACCCCACCACTTACAATGACTACCTATTATTCTATTCCGTGTCTATACCATAATTCATTTAACCATTTTCTAATTGTTGGGCACTTACTTTATTCGCAATTGATCACCATCATATAAAAAACTACAGCTGGGTGTGGTGGCTCATGCCTGTAATCCCAGTACTTTGGGAGGCCAAGGCGGGGAGATCATGAGATCAGGAGTTCAAGACCAGCCTGGCCAACATAGTGAAACCCCGTCTCTACAAAAAATACAAAAAATTAGCTGGGCGTGGTGGCAGGCACCTGTAATCCCAGCTACTTGGGAGGCTGGGGCAGGAGAATCGCTTGAACCCGGGAGGCGGAGGTTGCAGTGAGCCGAGATTGCACCACTGCTCTCCAGCCCAGGCAACAGTGCAAGACTCTGTCTCCAAAAAAAAAAGAAAGAAAGAAAAAAAGAAACCACACACACACACACACACACACACACACTACAAAACACACTTTTTTTTAACTTAGGAATCTTTGACTTTCAATTTGTTTTTTTCAGGATAGATTTTTAAAAGTAAAATTATTGATTCCAATGATTTGGACATTTTTAAAGGTCAAATTTCTTAATTTCTGTGGTCAAATCACCTATTTGGCTATGCCAGTTTATCCCCCTTCCATTTAGCTGTTGTGTGATGTGGGCTCAGCTGTTTTCTCTTTTCCTCTGCTACTGTTTTCATGCTGACTTTTGTGGGAATGTAGATATGTGAACGCTATCAGAACTCTTTTTGTGATGTAATTGATGATTATCTTTGCTTTTATCTCAACTACTCCATACGTCTAAGACTCAAACTAAGACAACTTTGGTATCAAGCTGAATAAAATGGTCCCTTAGATTTTTTCAGTTTCCTTAGAAAGAAATGTTGCCATTTATTTACTGGAAATGAGGAAGAAAATAGATGATAATTTCGTATGTTTTCCAAGATGGCTGTAGCATTAGTGCCAATGGGTCGTTCCCTGTTCCTGATGACACCAGTTTTAAACTTTAAAAGATTCTCGCTGGGTGCAATGGCTCATGCCTGTAATCCCAGCATTTTGGGAGGCCAAGGTGGGTGGATCATTTGAGATCAGGAGTTTGAGATCAGCCTGACCAACATGGAGAAATCTCGTCTCTACTAAAAATACAAAATTAGCCAGACGTGGTGGTGCATACCTGTACTCCCAGCTACTCAGAAGCTGGGGCAGGAGAATCGCTTAAACCTGGAAGGCGGAGGTTGTGGTGTGCCAAGATGGTGCCATTGCACTCCAGCCTAGGGAATAAGAGCGAAACTCCGTCTAAAAAAATTCTCACATGCTGAATGTATGTGAAAGACTCATGTGCGATCTTCACATGCTGAGTGCATATACTCATGAGTCATTTGGGTCTGTTTGATCCCACTGGCTCCAGCTTCTTTGCATGCTGGTAGGAGACAGGCATTTCCTCTATTTTCTGATCATTTCCTGCATTATTGCAGTTACTTTTCTGTGCATTTTTCTATGAGGCTCATGTCACAGCAATAAAACAATCCTCATTTCATTCACACTGTGATGGCTGACAGTGTGTTGAGGATATCAAGGGCTTGTTAGAACTGGTCTAGGAGAACAGCCCCAACAGTCTAAGGAGCAGGAAAGGATCAACAGTCTCCAGGAGATGGCACCAGAGCGCCGGGCAGTGCCTGCCGGGTGCAACCCTCATGCGGCTGATGGCAGAAGTCTCAAGATGGCAGCTGTCTCAGTCCGTTTGTGTTTCTATAAAGGAATACCTGGGGCTGGGTAATTTATAAAGAAGAGAGGTTTATTTGGCTCATGGTTCTGCAGGCTGTACAAGAAGCATAACACCAGCATCTGCTTCTGGTGACGGCTATAGGCTGCTTCCACTCATGGTGGAAGGCAAAGGGGAGCTGGTGTGTGCAAACACATGGTGAGAGAGGAGAGATGCCAGGCTCTTTTGTTTTTTCTTTTTTTTTTTTTTTTTGAGATGGAGTCTTGCTCTGTCCCCCAGGCTTCAGTGCAGTGGCACAATCTCAGCTCATTGCAACCTCCACCTCCCAGGTTCAAGCGAATCTCCTGCTTCAGCCTCCCAAGTAGCCAGGACTACAGGCATACACCACCATGCCCAGCCAATTTTTGTATTTTTAGTAGAGACGGGGTTTCACCATGTTGGCCAGGATGGTCTTGATCTCTTGACCTTGTGATCCACCCACCTCGGCCTCCCAAAGTGCTGGGATTACAGGCGTGAGCCACGGCACCCAGCCACCAGGCTTTCTTTTAACAACCAGCTCTTATGGAAAATAATACAGCGGGAATTCTCTCATTACCACCAGGATGGCACCAAGCCCTTCATGAAGAATCTGTTTCCATGACTCAAACACCTCCCATTGGGCCCTACATCCAACATTGGGGATTAGATTTCAACATGAGATTTGCAGGGGCAAACATCCAAACTCGAGCAGCAGCTAAGGATGGCACCAGGGTTTCTGAATTTGTCGAGAGAACTCTTTGCCAGGGAGCCACTAGGGCAGGTGATGTGTTTAAACTATTCCAAGACAGAACTGAGTGTTTATAGTTGCAGGCCAGGAACCAGAAGAAGAAAGAGCACCGTAAGCTCAGGGCCACAGCTCCTCAGAGGCTGGCTCCATTAGGGGACATGGGTATAGGAGGAAAAGGATAGTTCTAGGAAGGTATGAGATATCCGGTCATGCATCAAGAGCTAAGGTGATAGCTAGAAACCAGCCTTTCACAAAACAGAAGATGAAAAATACATGTCAGCAAAAGCCAGAAGGATGACCAGTTTCTGTAGGAAGGAAATAGCAGTGCTTGGTTTTTAAATCATTAGGTCTGGTTCGGGGCTCTGCCCTTTCTGGTACTTAAATGGCCTAGGCCCTGATAGACTGGGTCTTAATTTCATTCAGAGACTGGGTGTTTCTTCATTCATATGTTCAATGAACAAAGATTTATTGAGCACCTACTATCTGTGTTATCAGCTTCCTGGACACAGAGGAATGAGAACCATATGCTCTGAAGGAGCTCATCTTGACTCATTTAGTCCAGCAATACCTGATCAGCAAAGAACTTTGTTATTACATGAGACTATCAAAATGTTATTATACAGATTATCATAATTTCCTGTGAAGACAGATTGGGATTTATTTCTCCAATGTAAAGCATCAATGAATAGAATGCAAATCACCCTCGTCCAAGGACCCATCTGGTTTCTTGTGAAAGTAACTTAGCACCAAGTGGCCTGGAGGACATCAACCCACAATTAGGAAGAGCCCCTTGTACTCAATGCCAAAGCTGGGAGATGTGGGCCCAGCTGCAGCATGGCAAAAATGACCCTAAGTGATGGCTCCATCTTTTGGGTGGAAAAAGGGATCTGCAAACCTTCTTCCAACCCTGCCCTCATAACCATGACCTAGCTCTGCAAATCCAAACCCTAGAAAGGAAATTGCGTTTGATAACAAGCAAAGGGAAGACTAAGGCCTGGACTGGAGTAGGGCAAGGGAGTGGGCAGAGGTGCAGAATTCCAGGAGGCCTCCCTTGGGGTGGCTGCTTCTTAATCTTGTGCTCTAGGCCTCTCTTGCTGCACCTTTGTCCTGCCCTGGGGAAGAGACATAATCTAAACCCAGGTTAGAAAAAATGTTTCTGGCCAAGCGCAGTGACTCACACCTGTAATCCCAGCACTTTGGGAGGCTGAGGCGGGCGAATCACCTGAGCTCAGGATTTCGAGATCAGCCTGGCCAACACGGAGAAACCCTGTCTCTACTAAAAATACAAAAATTAGCTGGGCGTGGTGGTGCATGCCTGTGATCCCAGCTACTCTGGAGGCTGAGGCAGGAGAATCACTTGAACCTGGGCGGTGAGGTTGCAGTGAGCCGAGATCACGCCACTGTACTCCAGCCTGGGTGACAGAGTAAGACTCTATCTCAATAAAAAGGAAAAATAAAAAATGTTTCTACTTCATCAAATCTTTTTTTTCTTTCAAGGGAAGTTCTTTTAACATTCGGACTGGTGATCCTATTTGTGCAGTGGGTCCCAAAACACAGCAATCCTTGCGGTCAGCTTTTCACCATCACATAAGAAGAAACAATGCGAAACCTTCCATTCTCTATTGTATAGTAGGAGGGAGACTTCCCACGACATACTGTTCAGCGTGGCCTTGACACTCGCTGAAACATTCTGTCTTATAAGAGAATCGCTTCATGGTTAAAGAAATTGGGAGATTTGAGCTTTCCAGGCCTGGAACAGCAGCTCCTCAGGAAAACAGCATCATCATAGCTCCTGTTACTGACTTCTTATTTGTAAAAGGCATGAGAGCTGTACTATTCTATCCTTCCTCCTTTACAGGGAAAAAAAAAAAGGCCGAGAGGTTCTGGAATTTGACCACATCACACACCAAGGAAATGAAAGGGCCTGGAGTTAGCCCAGTCACTTTATTTCTGTCTTACCCCCAAACCAAAAGTGTATGGGGCCCAAGAAAAGCTGGGGAGGTTGGCTGCTAGACGCCCACCTCCTGCGAGACACTAAATTGAGCAAATCATTATTCTTAACGATAGGAAGCATGGCTGCATGTTGCTATGTTAGAAAAGAAAAGTGATTCAAACTCATTCTTGTTGAAATGAAAACAAAAATGTAAAACGTAAAAAGAGAAAGAAATAGCAAAATGTATTGAGTTTGGTTAATAATTAAATAATTTAAAAATTAGGTTGTGCCCATAATTTCAGTCAGTAGAAAATATCTGGATCTCAGTTTTTCCAAAAAACACTTTGACTTGTTGACTTTGGTGATGACTCATGTGATATTGAAGTTATCTCTATTTCAGGTTTGGAAGATAAATAAAGGGTAAATGATTACACTGTTTCTAATCAAATGTTTTTCAGGGAAACTGCTAGTCAATGCAAGTAATCACATTCATCTTTCCTGCCGGTTTCTGTCACCAAACTTTGATCTCTTCAAAGCAAGGCGAGTGAGTGGCACCCTTCCGACAAGAAGGAAAATGGCAGGTGAAATTATCATCTTCTAATGAGCCTCATGCTGTGCTTGCTGATGTCCTTGGACACGGAGATTTTCAGAAGAGCCATGGCCTTACCGTTGAAGGTTACACAGAGGCCGCTGGAGTCAAGTAACTCATTGTACCTTATCACTTTTAGGCACTTCTTTATCCATCGTGTGGATTATTGGGATTGGAATGAGTCCCTTCAACAATGAGTCAATATTGATGATTCTGTGGATCCATTTATTGACACATATTGAGTATTCTCTGGACACATTCATTAACTTCAAAACTGTTTCTTGGACATTGTGCTAGGTGCTAAGGAAACACAAATGAAAGGTAGAATTCTTGTCTTCCGGGTGTTCACTGTTGGGTCTGATGCCATATAACTGTTGTGAACACACAAGAGAAGTGTAGGCTGTGGTTCTTGCCCTCAGCCTGAGGAGCACAGTCCTGAGGTGGAAGGGTTTCCAGATGACAGCAGTGTCCATGTCTTACTTACTTTTGATTCCCAGCACCTGCGTCCTGCACAGCACCGTTGGGCCCCAAACCTGATCACTGATGGGGGTGCTCTGGATCAGCCCACCACTCAATGCATAGCTTCCCTCTGCATTTGGTGTCTGCTTGAGGATGTGGAGATGAGGACCTCTCCACCTCTCTGGCAGCCCATGGAATATTGTTGCTTCGCACTGATTACTAAGAGATTTTTCTCTGCCTGCCTTGTAACCTCACCAGCAAACCCAGATTCTGCCCTCAGGATCTACACAGTATCCAGACTAAATCCCTGGTCTCTATATTATGCTTTAGGTATTTAGAGACATCTGTGCTCTGTCTTGTTCCTTTTCTCTGCCTCCAAGATCGCTATTCTTTGAGATACTTCTCAGGTGAATTTGTTTTGAGACTACATCATTATCCTTGACCAGGCAAGACTAGCACTAATGATTAAATAATAGGATGAATCATCCTGTGATTAGGAGTGAAATTAATTCTATAGCTACCTAAATGGGTATGATCTGGTGCATGTACATGTGCGTACATGTGGACAATTAAACTATTATGGGATGAAGGTGAGTCTGCTACTACTAGCAGGACGGGAGGAGTTCCCCAGGTTTTCAGAGGCTTATCTGGACCCTCAGAAGGATTAACAATGAAACCAACAAACAGGTCCTTCTTCTCCATAGATTGCCTTAATAAGACTTATGGGATGTTGAGAGGGAAAATGTACGAGGCTAATGGAAGACCCGTAAGAGGGGCTAAGCCTTCCACTCTGCTTGGATCTGGCATGGCTCTTGGCTGTAGCATTTCTTCACTCTTTGTTGTCTGATCTCTTGAGTACACTTATGGATGTGGGGAGTCTTTGCCTCTCATCTTCTTGTTAGAATAGTAGAAGGAGACAACTGGAAATTGAGAGGGTGCAGATCACAGGGCCAGGGAAGCTAATTGGGCGATTTTCTATCTGTGCTGGGATTATGCAACAGGCAGCGAGATCATTTGGTGGGTTAAGCAACAGATTGAGCCTCCAGAATACAGATTCTAATGGAGACTGAGCCGTGGGAGGATGGATACTTGCAGGAAGGTTAGGATAAGATGGAGAGAGGCTGGATGGGTGGGAGGTAGGGGCATGGGAGCAACCTGATTAGGCGCTTACACTGAGAATCAGTATAAACCCAAGTCCAAACCCTGGTGCCATTATTTACTAGCTATGGGACCTACCTAGAGAGTAAATGTGGCTATGCCGTTGTTTCTTCATCTGTTAAATATGGGCAATGAAACCTGGCTAGTAGAGATGGTTAGCTGAAAATAGGTAACATTTGCAAAATGCTCAGCGTAGGGCCTGGCACATGGTAAGCTAACAATAAATGGGAGTTTTGGGTGTTTTTGTTTTTTTTTGAGATGAAGTTTCACTCTGTCACCCAGGTTGGAGTGCAGTGGCACGATCTCGGCTCATCACAACCTCCACCTCCTGGGTTCAAGCGATTCTCCTGCCTCAAGCTCCCTAGAAGCTGGGATTACAGGTGCCTACCACACCCAGCTAATTTTTGTATTTTTAATAGAGATGAGGTTTCACCACGTTGGCCAGGCTGGTCTCAAACTCCTGACCTCAGGCGATTCACCTGCCTCGGCCTCCCAAAGTGCCGGGAATACAGGTGTGAGCCACCGTGCCCAGCCAATAGATGGGAGTTCTTAATAGCCCTAATAACACACTAGTACTGAGAGCACAAAGAGGTAACATAGGGAACACTAAAGACCAGGATATAGTCTTTGCCTTCAAGTGGCCTATCTCTAGAAGCAATGCATCCTAGTGGCTACGAGTAAGGGCTCCTTAGCTTTATCACCTCGGGCAAATTACTTAACCTTGCTGCATCCCATTTTATCCTTCTGTAAAAGGAACAGCAGCAATGCATACTTCAAAGGACTAATGAGAGCATTAAATAAGATAGGATGCTTAGCATTCCTGGTATCAGGTAAGCAGCTATATAACCACTTACTCAGATAGTAGAAATATAACAGGTAAAGACTGCCAGGGGCCACATCTTTTTGCATCAACATGCTGGCAAAGAGAGGGCTATATGTCAGCAACTTCCTATAACAAGAGAAACCAGAAAGAAAAGAGGATAGTGGCATTGTAGGAAAATGACTGATCAATCTTTCCCTATTCTTTGTGCTACAAAGAACACCACTGTTCCTGAGCTACAAGGAACAGTTGCCAACTCAGGGAAACCAGTGAAGCGGGACTCAAGGAGAAGAGGGCAGTAGGCATAGATCAGAGTGGCTGGTGGGGGCTCGGGACGCAGAGCACACAGCTCAGTCTCCGGCAAAGTGGAGAAGCAGGCACAGACATGCTGGAGCACTGAAACGGGGTTCAGGAAGGAGAGGGGAGCAGCTCAGAAGCTTCTCTGGGTGGGGATTCCAGTAGGCATTTAAAAGACTGTGTTTGCCCAGAGGACTTTCAGCTTCCCACTGGAGTCTGCAAGTGTAATCACCAGGGCTGGCTTCCCAGGTGGGCGTCCTGTGCAGGGTCCTGCACTTAAAAGGACCCTGTGCTTGTGGAATGCTCTGCCGGAGCTGTTGCTGTCTTGAAATTCTTTTTTCGTTGTTGTTTTTATTTTGAGATGGAGTCTTGCTCTGTCGCCCAGGCTGGGGTGCAATGGCACGGTCTCGGCTCACTGCAACCTCCGCCTCCTGGGTTTCAGCAATTCTCCTGCCTCAGCCTCCCAAGTAGCTGGGATTACAAGCATCTGCCATCATGCCCACCTAATTTTTGTATTTTTAGTAGAGACGGGGTTTCACCATGTTTGTTGGGCTGATCTCGAACTCTTGACCTCGAGTGATCCACCTGCCTCAGCCTCCCAAAGTGCTGGGATTACAGGCAGGAGCCACTGAGCCTGGCTGAAATTCTTAATGAATTTTTAGCAAGGGCCCTGGGTTGTCATCTTGCATTGGGCCATGTAAATCATATAGCCAGTCATTAATCATAACTAGTACATTAGAGAAACCAGGTGCTGTAGGATTTCTGGGAGAGTGAGAGTGCAGGGAGTGGATCATTTCCAGCTGAGGGTGGACAGGGGGAGAGGAAAGAAGGTATCGTGGACAGGGGACACTTTGAATTGACCCTGAAGGTTGGGCAGGATTTGGACAGATAGAAATGGGAGTATGGCTATTCGTTGGAAGGAATATGTTGGCAAAGTTGAGGGTAGGAATATGGACCTTGCTTAAAGGGAATGGTAGAGATCCTCGTGAGCCTGGAGCCCCTGCTCTTGAGCCACTCACATCTGGAATACCATGCTCAGCTGGCCTTTCTACAGGGAGCCTTTTTCAAGGCTGTTTATTTGAGACAGAGTTTTTTTGCTCTTGTTGCCCAGGCTGGAGAGCAATGGTGTGATCTCTGCTCACTGCCACCTCCGCCACCTGGATTCCAGTGATTCTCCTGCCTCAGCCTCCCAAGTAGCTGGGACTTCAGGTGCGTGCCACCACGCCCAGCTAATTTTTTGTATTTTAGTAGAGACAGGGTTTCACCATGTTGGCCAGGATGGTCTCGATCTCCTGACCTCGTGACACTCCTGCCTCGGTCTCCCAAGTACTGGGATGACAGGCGCCCACCAGCATGTCCAGCTAATTTTTTGTATTTTTAGTAGAGATGGTTTCACCATTTTGGTGAGGCTGGTCTCAAACTCCTGACCTCAGGTGCTCCGCCTACCTCAGCCTGCCAAAATGCTGGCATTACAGGCGTGAGCCACCGTGCCTGGCCAAGCTTTGATTTCCAATATGTGTCCCATGTCTGCTAAAAGTTTGAGCTCCCGCTCCTAAATTAAACAGGACAGAGTTGCGTAGATAGCTAGTATGTTCTGTGTACAGTCCCAGAGCCTCAGCCTCCTCCAAGCTGTGCTACGGGTCTCTGGGTACTAGTGGGACAGGCCACCACCTGCAGTGGGGCTGGCAGGCGGGACCAACAGGCCTGGCCTGGGAGCAGAGCCTCCATGGTCAGTGGGAAGGAGAGTGTCACTGAGACTTGGCTTGTGGCTCACCCCACTGCGAACTTCTGTCTGAGTTCTATTACAAGTAGGACCTGAAGAGGCTGTCCCTAGAGGACCCCAGGAAGTTCAGGCATCTCTGTTTTGGTGCCTGTTGACAGCTTGTAACACAGCAGAGAAAAGAGGCCTTCTTCTATAGTCTGCACAGATCTCTGTATGGCCCTGGGTGCTTGTGGCCTCAGCTGAGGCAGGAGAGGGCAGGGTCCAGCAGGTGGGCAGTGCCCAGGTCAAGGAAGCAGTGCCCAGAATCAGGTAGCAGTGTCTAGGAGAAGGCAGTGGTGCCCAGGGCAGGCAGTCGTGCCCCAGAGAAGAGAGTGTTCCTCTCCCAGTCCCTGTGTCATTTGATCACTCTTCAAAAGCAACGTCCACACACTGTGTACTAATACACAGTGTATTTTGAGAAGTGAACAGAGAATATGACATTTAGCCAAAAGAAATCTGGGAACATCACGCTTAAGAAGGGGTAGGAAATGGTTACCAAGGACAGTTAAAACCAACAGAGACCACACGTAAAGAGGAGATTGTAGAGAGGGGTGGCAGTATTATCTCTTTGTAGAAAATCCAAAACTAGCAGGCCAAGGTTCAGTGACTTTCTGATGTAATGAAGTTTAAGTTCAAAGTCCTTTTGTTATTCATGTGTCCAGGGAAAAGTTATTGACCAGAGAACCCCAGCCGAGAATCGGGGCATGCAATGTGACCTGGAGTGGATGAGGGTAGGGCCTAGGGCCCTTCGGCACTTCCCTTCTTTTGCTGTGAATCAGTGACTGGTGTTTTCTCAGTTGAACATAAAATGCTTTGTGAGCGCCGCTTTGTGACATGTCAGCTGCCTCCTCACCCCTAGCTCACCCCCACCTCAGTCAGGTTACCTGAGCTCCAGCCCTGAGTAGAAATTCTCACCCACCAGCAGCTACAAGCCTCAGTTCTGCCCTGCTCTGCCACTCTCTGATGGTGTCCCTAACACACACACACACTCACGCCACGTGTGCTTTTCCATTGACAGGCCAGGCTGTTTTGGGGTGCACAAGGGCAGAGCCAGGGAGCTGACTACTCTGGAAACAGGGCTATAACCATGGCACTGCCAGACTTTGATTTTTTGCAATTACTCCAATGGCTTAGTTTTTTCCTTAGCCAAGACATTTTGTTAAATATTAAAATAAGTGTGATTTAACATTCCTGTCATTCTAACACTTTCATTCAGATACGTTCATCATCTAGAAAAGAAGCCCCCCTTCAGACTGTCACATGTCGGGTCTGGAGCAGCTACAGCTTCCTGCTGTCCTGACAGCACAGGCCTGCTTGGCACAGCTCTTCTACTATGGCCTGCTTTTGTGCTGTGAACAGCAGCGGTCAGGGTCTGGTTCCGTGCCATACATACAGGAGGTGGCAATGACATTTTTCAAAGAAGCATGTGTGTGAAGGAGGTGGAGAAGGTGATGAAAGCCATGCTGCAGGAATGGAGAAAACCAGAACCAGGTCAGGTGTCGTGGCTCATGCCTGTAATCCCAGCAATTTGGGAGGCCAAGGTGGGTGGATGACTTGAAGTCAGATGTTTGAGACCAGCCTGGCCGACATGGTGAAACCCTGTGCCTGTAATCCCAGCGATCAAGCGATTCTCATGCCTCAGCCTCCTAAGTAGCTGAGATTATAAGAGGTGAAGGTTGCAGTGAGCTGAGATTGCACCATTGCACTCCAACTTAGGTGATACAGAGAAAACTCTGGTTCAAAGAAAGAAAGAGAGAGAGAGAGAGAGAGAGAGAGAGAGAGAGAGAGAGAGAGAGAGAAGAAAGAAAGAAAGAAAAGAAAGAAAAAAGAAAGAAAAGAAGGAAAGAAAGAGAGAGAGAAAGAAAAGAAAGAAAGAAAGAAAAAGAAAGAAAGAAAGAAAAGAAAGAAAGAAAAGAAAAGAAAGAAAACCAGGCTGGGCACAATGGCTCACGCCTGTAATCCCAGCAATTTGGAAGGCCGAGACAGTTGGATCACCTGAGGTCTGGAGTTTGAGACCAGCCAGGCCAACATGGTGAAGCCCTGTCTCTACTGAAAAGACAAAAATTAGTTGGGTATGGTGGCACACACCTGTAATCCCAGCTAGTTGAGAGGCTGAGGCAAGAGAATTGTTTGAACCCAGGAGATGGAGGTTACAGTGAGCCGAGATTGTGCCACTGCACTCTCCAGCCTGGAAAACAAGAGCAAAAATCAAAAGAAAGAAAGAGAGAAAGAGAGAGAGAGAGAGAGGAAAGAAAGAAAAGAAAGAAAGAGAAAGAAAGGAAAGAAAAGAAAAGAAAGAAAGAGGGGGGAGGGAGAGAGAAAGAGAAAAAGAAAAGGAAGGAAGAAGGGAAAGAGAAAGAAGGGAAGGAGAGAGAGAGAGAGGAAGGAAGGAAGGAAAAAGAAGAAAGAAGGAAAGAAAGAAAACAGATCTACCTTCAGCAAATGCTAGATCAGGATGCCTGACAGATTGGAATGCATTTCTTAAGCTGTGTGTTGGAGGCGTCTGAGCTCAGGGACAGCTGCAGCGGGTGGACTGGAGCACAGCCTGCACTCCCACCCTGCATTGGCTGGAATCCTCCGTGCAGGGGCTGGGCTCTGGGCATCCTCGGTTACCCAGTGCCTCCTAAAGTTCATGCTGTTTAATAAAGCAATCGAGTATATTGTTTTAATCTTTTCTCATTGAAAAAACCTACAATTCCTCCTGAATATTTCTTTATACCAAATCAAAGCTTTCACAAGTGAGTGCTCCCTCTCTCCTTTTGATGTAATTGTGCCCACTTCATCTCTACACCAGAGACATGGGCTTTTCTCTGGCTGACAAGAGTACAGAGATCCCCTACCTGAGTCATACAGGGAGGGGTGGGCGTGAATGGGTCTGGGCACCACTTGGAAAGGGGAGTTAGTATGACGCCAGAATAACCTGGAAACTGGACAGCAAACAATCAGTTTCCCTGCATGACTCTGCATAGCTGATAGAATGTGGCCAGGCGCGGTGGCTCATGCCTGTAATCCCAGCACTTTGGGAGGCTGAGGCAGGTGGATCACCTGAGGTTGGGAGTTTGAGACCAGCCTGATCAACATGGAGAAACTCTGTCTCTACTAAAAATACAAAATTAGCTGGATGTGGTGGTGCATGCCTGTAACCCCAGCTACTCGGGAGGCTGAGGCATGAGAATTGCTTGAACCCAGAAGGTGGAGGTTGCAATAAGCCAAGATCACACCATTGCACTGCTGCCTGGGCAACAAGAGTGAAACTCAAAGAACAAAAAAAGAAAAGAAAAAGAATGTGCACCAACTCCATCCTTCCCACAGCAGACAGTGCACTCTCATGGAAACAGAGGAATGTTTTAAAAAATGTTCTTTGCTGGTTCTGGGCTTTCCCTCTTGAGGGTTTTTGTAGGCTGTGCCTTCAAGCTCAGACTGTAACAGGGACTCTGAGACCAGCCAGTGGGCTGTTGCCTGCAGTCAGGAGTCCAAGTCAACCAAAAATTGGAAATATCACTGTTTATAGCAAACAACGAATATATTTTATTATCTGAATGGTAAAAATCCCTTAATATTTATCATAAGGAGATTCATAAAATGAATAACTACACAACAAACAAAAAGAGACAAACAAAAATTTTAAAAAGAATAGAGCAAACAGGCCGAGCATGGGGGCTCCTGCCTGTAATCCCAGCATTTTAGGAGGCCAAGGCGGGAGGATCGCCTCAGCCCAGGAGTTCAAGACCTGCCTGGGCAACATAGTGAGACCCCCATCTCTCTATAAAAAAATTAATAAACAGTATTTTAAAATAATAACTTTTTAAAGGAATTCAGCAAACAAAAGTGTGAGAATTTTGCCAACATATGATTAGAAAAAAAAATTTAAAGAGACTTTCAACCTCATGTCTACAAAAAATGCAAAAATTAGTCAGGCATGGTGGCATGCACCTGTGGTCCCAGCTACTTGGGAGACTGAGATGGGAGGATGGCTTAAGCCCGGGAGGTCAAGGCTGCAGTGAGCCATGACTGTGCCACTGCAGTCCAGCCTGGGTGACAGAGTGAGACCCTGTCTCAAAAAAAAAAATATATATATATATATATACACATATATATACATATACATATATTTCCCCCTCAGAGGCCTCTAAGACCATAACCATGTAAGTAACCTGTCTTCTTAGTATGTATAAGTGTTTAACATTGTTCATTAAAATAAATGAAAAACTGAAATGAAAACCAAATTCTAATTATGCTTATGTTTTTATCATAGAGTCAGTACGTGCAATAATTTATCTATAATAGGCCAGGTGCGGTGGCTCATGCCTGTAATCCCAGCACTTTGGAAGGCTCAGATGGGCGGATCACTTGAGGTCTGGAGTTTGAGACCAGCCTGACCAATATGGAGAAACCCCATCTCTACTAAAAATACAAAAATTAGCCGGGCATGGTGGTGCGCACCTGTAGTCCCTGCGCTACTTGGGAGGCTGAGGCAGGAGAATCGCTTGACCCTGGGAGGCGGAGGTTGCAATGAGCCGAGATTGTGCCATTGCACTCTAGCCTGGGCAACAAGAGGGAAACTCCATATCAAAAAAAATTGTCTTTAATATAAAAGAAGAGGGTACATAGACAACTTGCACCAAAGAAAATTATTTTCTCCCTGTCCCCTGCATAAATGTGCAATGTAGAATATGTAGAATGTCGTTTTCAGTGTGTGCCAATGTGTGAACCAGCTTGGGAAGCCTCTGCCTTGGTCTGGCCCTCCCCTAGCATATGTTCACCCTGTGCTGTGGCGCTGCCCGCCTCAATTCCATGCACAGCTCTCATGAATTCCTCCTTCATGGGACAGTCTCAGAACTCAGCGTGGCTCTAGCCCCTCCTGTGCCTTCAGCCATCACTCTGCACTTGCTCACCACAGTGATGAGTGACATGAGCTGCAGGGCCTTCCGTGCAAGCAGCACCTTGCATGCTGGGGCTTAGAAGGATCCACTGTCCAGTTTGCCTGGGACTGAGAAGTTTCTGGGATATGGGACTTTCAGTGCTAAAACAGGGAAAATCCCAGGCGAGCAGAGATAAGCTAGTTACCCCAGTGCCGGTGGGGAAAGGCAGTGGGTCGCACCACGTGCTCTAACTGTGGACTGCCAGATCTCTAGCAGTGAAAGTCAGAGGCCTGAGGCTTCCTGCTATACAAACACTCTGCCAGATGGCATGTCTCAGGCCAGCTCCTGAGACATCTGCTCTCATTTCTCCGGAGGCTCGGGGGCTGCTTTATCTTTCCCTCTTTTAGTGTTTAGTACATAGCCCTCATCGTGTTTAGTACAAAGCCCTCTGTTTTTCTGGGCCTGGAGCAGCCTGAGAATATAGCATTGGTTTCCATCTATTCTCTGCAGATTTCTTCAGTAGAGACATTCTTGTTTTTTTCCCAAGGAAGGAGTGTCACGGGGTCAGAAAACCACACCTGTGCAGGTCAATGAATGTTTTGCAGTTTCACTGGGGAAATCTGTTAGTGTTTCAACAATATGTCTTAACAGAGGAGATGCGACCTGGTTCAAAAAGTTTCGTCACATTTTTTACATAACAGTAATAATATCTAATGTTTAATGAGTGCTTGTTATATACCAGGTACTGTGCTAGGTACTTTAAATATACCATATTGTTTAATCTTCACAATGTGAGGTGGGTGAGGAGACTAAGACTCAGAGAGGTTATAATACTTGTTCAAGGTCGTGGAGCTGATAATTGGCAGAGAAGGGCTTTAAATCCAGTCTTACTGCGGAGTCAGCACTTGGACTTAGAACTGTAGACTTGGTGCTCACCACAATCATGTTTGAACAAACCAGTGAGAAACACTGCAGTTTCACATGTTGCTTTCTGGACAACTGTGGGGTGTATCAGTTAGCTGTGTCTCCTTCCTGAACCTGGGTCTACGCAAGTGAGAAGGTTCTCAGTTTCTACAGCAAGAGTTAAGTAAAAGACAACATGATATCTGTGCACTAAGTGGATCCAGGAATCATCCACAGTTTGGCCAGGGTGTCTAAAATTTTATTTTCATTCTGGGATTTGTATTCATGTGAGATTCATATCACCAGAATTCCAGAAACCTCACTCAAGGCTGGTAGCCTATGGCTACTTCTCAGCTCAGCCAGTTCCTCTCAAAAGTGAGCCATGTTGATAAAAGTCTGAGCTTGAAAATTCCTAAGGTTTGTGCTTCAAAGGCCACCATAGAAAGAACTTTTAAAACCCGCATACTGTGATATTTTGTGACAGCTCCGTTTTGTATCCCCTCCTTGATCAAATTCTCTGTATGCACACACATGCTCAGATGAGCTGGGTTTTGAGTTCTTCCCTAGAGTTTCAAGTTCAGTGTATTCAAATATCACATCAATAGTGTCTTGGGGCTGGGCAAGGTGGCTCACACCTGTAATCCCAGCACTTTGGGAGTCCAAGGCGGGCAGATCACCTGAGGTCAGGAGTTCAAGACCAGCCTGGCCAACATGGTGAAACTCCATTTCTACTAAAAATACAAAAATTAGCTGGGCATGCGGCAGGCACCTGCAATCTCAGCTACTCGGGAACCTGAGGCAGGAGAATTCCTTGAACTTAGGAGACAGAGGTTGCAATGAACTGAGATCATGCCATTGCACTTCAGCCTAGGCGACAAAGAAAGTCACCGTCTCAAATAAATAAATAAATAAGTAGTGTCCCTGTCTGTTTTCTGATTGCTTATAACAGAAGATCTGGAACTGAGTAATTTGTAAATTAAAAAAAATTCTTACAGCTATGGAGGCTGAGAAGTTCAAGGTCAAGAGGCCAAATCTGGTGAGGGCCTTCATGTTGGTGAGGACTCTGCAGACTCCCAAGACATTGCATGGTGGGGAGGTTGAGCATGCTAGTTCAGGCCTCTCTTTCTTCCTCTTTGTAAAAGCCAAGAACCCCATCAGTCCACTAATCCACGAGTAGATTAATCCATTCTCGAAGGCAGAACTCTCATGACCTGATCCCCTCTTAAAAGCTCCCCGTCAATACTGCCACATCAGGGATTTTCAATATGAGTTTTGGAGGGGGCTGATATTCAAACCATGGCAAGTAGAAAAGTCTATTTTTATGTTATTCTTATGGGTTTCTCAGAGAATTTTCTCAAGAGTCTTAATCTGAGTGCTAAAATCTCTTTTGTTATCTAAAGTTTTACCGTCCAAGTGCATCAAAAATCAAGGAAACCTTTACATTCTTCTTCAACGTCTTCAAAATGCCCCCACAAGGGCAGTGGCCACACATGGAGGGGACATAGCTTTTTTTTTTTAATTGCATTTTAGGTTTTGGGGTACATGTGAAGAACATGCAAGGTTGTTGAATAGGTACACACATGGCAGTGTGATTTGCTGCCTTCCTCCCCATCACCTATATCTGGCGTTTCTCCCCATGTTATCCCTCCCCAACTCCCCACCCACCACTGTCCCTCCCCCTTTTTAACCCCAACAGACCCCATTGTGTGATGCTTCCCTCCCTGTGTCCATGTGTTCTCATTGTTCAGCACCCGCCTATGAGTGAGAACATGCGGTGTTTGTTTTTCTGTTCTTGCATCAGTTTGCTGAGAATTATGGTTTCCAGGTTCATCCATGTCCCTCCAAAGACATGAACTCATTGTTTTTTATGGCTGCATAGTATTCCATGGTGTATATGTGCCACATTTTCCCTGTCCAGTCTATCGTCGATGGGCATTTGGGTTGGTTCCAGGTCTTTGCTATTGTAAACTGTGCCACAATGAACATTCGTGTGCATGTGTCCTTATAGTAGAACGATATATAATCCTTTGGATATATACCCAGCAATGGGATTGCTGGGTCAAATGGAATTTCTATTTCTAGGTCCTTGAGGAATCGCCACACTGTCTTCCACAATGCTTTAACCACTTACTCATCAACAGACTGGGCTTGCGAGGCCCAGGCAGGGCACACATCCCATGACGGGTGATGGAGGCAATGCAGAGTGTGGCCTTTTTCTTTGTCTATTGGATAGACTGTTGAAACACGTTTTACTGTCATCATTTAATTGTAGATGCTCCTTCTGTGGTAAACGAACTCAGCTTTCTATATTTAACTAACATACTTGACATTCCTTATCAGCCAATGATTCTTTGTTAGTCTTGTGTGCCAGCTAATTAGGTGAGTGTGTTTTATATTAAAAATTTCTCTTATATATCCTAGCACATAGCGCGGTGCCTGGCAATCAGTAGAAATAAATTCAGTGATGATTATGTTGAGTCCTGTAGAGTAGTAGAAGATACAACTGACTTTTTTCTCTTACTATTAGGTTTAAAAAAACAGTTGTCCTCTTTTTCTGGAACTGGGATCTGAGAGGTGTTGGCAGCTGTAGTGAGAAACCAGATCTGTCATTGGACAGTCCTCTCAGTTTTGAGCGTCCATAGCATTGATCAGCATCTCTCATGCTCTCGTTAATATCACTGATGTGTAATCCACATTTCCCAGGCCCCCCAGCAGAGAAAGGGATAATCCTAGGGGCCAGAATGGTATGACATTTGCTCAGATCTCATCCCTGAAACTCCAGCTGCCAGAATGCTTTCCTTTCTTGATATCAAGGATAGGGGTTGGTGCTCATGGACTTGCAGATGGTCGCCTCATTCTTTCCGAATTCACTTGCCTTTTGTGCACATTATGTGGCCCTCCATTGCTGTTCTTATGTTTCACAGTCTCACCTGCTAATTTTATGGCTGTCTCATTTGATCACTTGGGGCAAACTGTATTTTCCCAAAAATGGCCACAGCAATATTTATAGATCTACATCTGCCTTCAGAACCTTAGAGATTCTTTTGTTTAAAGGTCTAGTCTAATTCCCCTCCCCTGGAAGAGGGGTGAGCCTTTGTGGCTGCCTCCATGAATGAAAACGTGTTGGAAAGGACGCTTTCCAACTTACAAGGAAACTTACAAGGCTAAACTTACAAGACTGCACAACTTACAAGGCTAATTCATAAGAAGAACTAAAGCTTCTACCTGTTTCCACTTCCTTTTGGGAAATTGTCTTGGGAGCCCTGAGCCAATATGCTAAGAAGTCCAACTATGTATGGCCACCATGCTGCAGAAACCACACAGAGACAAAGATGCATGATGAGCCCCACCATTTCCAGTCCGCAGCTGTTGAGTCCCCCCACCTCCCAGAATTAACTGCCAGACATATGAGTAGAAATGACTCCAGACCCAGCCTTCAAGCTGGTGTCCCAGCTGACACCAAGAAGAGCAAAGGAGTTGTCTCCATCAGTCAAGCTCATAGTGCAGATGTGTGAGAAAAAAAAACAAATGTTGCTGCATTAAGCCAGTAAATGCTAGGATAATTTGTTACAAGCAAGGTGAGAGCCTAATGATAATATCAGGGTGATGTCCTGGCAAAAGTAGCCAGGACATCACCCTGATATTATCATTAGGCAAGAGTAGCCAGGACATCACCCTGATATTATCATCAGGCAAAAGTAGCCAGGACATCACCCTGATATTATCATTAGGCTCTCACCTTGCTACTTGTGAGATCCTTGCTTTTCTTTTATAGCAGTTGCTGAGAAGAATTAGAGGAAGAGCCTTGCTCCCACCAATATCAACATTTCTTTACCAGAAAACACAGAAGATTTAGCTCATAATTTGAAGGCTTATAGCTTCCTATTTATTTATTTTTTGGACATGGAGTCTCACTCTGTCACCCAGGCTGCAGTGCAGTGGCGTGATCCCAGCTCACTGCAACCTCTGCCTCCTGAGTTACAGCGATTCTCCTGCCTCAGGTTCCTGAGTAGCTAGGACTACAGGCATGCACCATCATGCCTGGCTAATTTTTGTATTTTTTGGAAGAGAGCGGGTTTCACCATATTGGCCAGGCTGGTCTTGAACTCCTGACCTCAAGTGATCTGCCCTCCTCAGCCTCCCAAGGCTTAAAGCTTCTTATTGGCCCTGGTGGTTACACTTTTTATTCAGCTGACTTAATTTTGTTACAGTTACTCTGCCCACAAATTGAGTGCAAGACCCCTTGTGATTGTGTGGGGAGATGTCAATTCAAATGACATCTTGCTAGCATTACTGTCAAATTATGCGTCCTTCTCAATGCTGTTGATCAAGCCGATGCACCTCAACCCTGTTCCTAGAGGTTAAGTTGCTTTCCCCACTTGAAACATTGTACAAGAGCCAAAAGCTTATCTGGTCAGTTTAAATGTGTCCTGCCCCCTCCTAGGACTTACTGTAATGACAAACATATAAGAGCTGTGAGAACTCCGTGATTTACACACAGCAGGCACCTGGCATTTTAAGCTGTCTTCCTGAAATGCTCACTGACGATAAAAGTATTGAACACATCAGGACTGAAAACATAGCTTTATTTTGTGCCAGCAAAGACTCTCTTCTCTCCCCTCCAGGTTGACATCGATCCATTAATCAACAGTATGTTCAATAGTAATTAGTGAGTTATGAATTCAACTGTGTGCCTCTATCTTATCCCCAGGGGATATCATAAGACAAATCATCAAACACCTTGCTGAAAACATTGTCACATTTCCCGTTGTACTTTAATGCTATCTAACTGGTAGAAAACACAGAAGACTTAATTACATGATTGTTCTTTTTTTTTTGAGATGGAGTCTCAGTCTGTTACCCAGGCTGGAGTGCAGTGGCACGATCTCAGCTCACTACAACCTCTGCGTCCTGGGTTCAAGTGATTCTCCTGCCTCAGTCTCCTGAGTAGCTGGGATTACAGGCATGCCCCACCATGCCTGGCTAATTTTTGTATTTTTAGTAGAGACAGGGTTTCACCATGTTGGCCAGGCTGGTCTCCATCTCCTGGCCTCAGATGTTTCTCCCACCTCGGCCTCCCAAAGTGCTGGGATCACAGGTGTGAGCCACCACACTCAGCTTTGTTCTTAATACCTAGTTTGGCCCCTTGCAGTGGCTTCCATAACTGTTAATTCTCAGGATTTGGCAGAATCAAGTTCCAAATCAAAATCCAGCCTGTGTGGAATCTGCCTTGTCTACATTAGGATTAAGGGAGGCTAAGAGAGGAGGGTAGTTAAGATGCATTATTATTTGAGGTTGCATTGAAAATTATCATTATTGTTATTTTACTTAATATTCTGATTTTTAGTGGCAATAACCAGAAAATGGCTTTCGGGGAAAGAAAAAAAAAAAAAAGAGGTCTGGAGCTCCAGAGCTGATTTTACAGCTCTCACAGCATTATATTAGTGACACCTGCAGACAAACATCATGCATTGCAGAGGGAAGGAAAATTTTTAAAAAATCATAAACCTCCCAAGCCTCAGTTGTGCAACATATGTTACTAACTTGTTCTTTTTTCTTGTCTGTCTCAAGAGAGGCATTCCAGTTGTAAATGTCCAATCGACAAACAACTCTACAAAATACATACTATTATTATCACAATTTTACAGAGGGAGAAATTAAGGCACAGCTAGTAAGCAGTAGAACTGGAATTTGAATCTGACCAGTGTGATTCTAGAGCATGCACATGGTAACCACTATGGTATATAAAACCTCCTGTTTTGTTTCTATATTCTGTCAAAAAATGCTTGCAATATAAAAGGGTAGAGTGAACATTAGTAATAGGAAATGGAAGCCCAAGAAGGAAGAGGTGATTGATTATAAGAGACACTTTCTTTGAAGAAATCCTGTCTTCTGATCCGGGCACAATCCCAGAATAGTGAGAACATCACCTAAATGTGAAAGTGACGATCCCTAGGCCCCAGCATGGGTTCACAAAAAGTAAGTCATATCAGACACACCTCATTTTCTAACAGGCTGTTGTGTAACTGGATTTCAACAAGGTCTCTCAGCCTACTTGTGTGGATAAGATAAAGAAATATGGCTAAATGCAAAATCAATTATTTTCATGGAGGCTGATATGACTTTACCCTGATGTTCTGATGATTATCAATTTGGAACAGGCTTTCAGTGGCAAAATCTAACTAAGAGTTGGCTTCAATCCTTTGGCTAGCTCTTTTACTCACTGTTTAGATGAAAATCTTAGGTCTCAGTCAGTATAGTGTGCAGTAACATCAGGTGGACAGGCACAGACAAAATACTGAATCACTGAACTCTAGGATCCCAAAACATGGTAACAGACTGGACCACTGGACTGACTGAATGAGAGGGAGGTAACTGAATAGGAGTGAATACGAGGCCCTTTATCCCAAAGTACAAGTCACCTTCTGTTGAGTGACCTGGCGCAGCCTGAGCGAGACTTTTTAGAGCAGTGCAATCAACAGAAATACAATGTGAACAACATATGTAACTAAAATTTCCTATTAGCCAAATTCTGAAAAGTGAAAAAAAAAATCAGGTGAATTTTAGTAATATATTTTGTTTTTAATCATCTATTTTTATTTCACCAATTATATTCAAAATACTGTCATTTAAACATGTAAGCAATATAAAATTGAGATATTTTACATTCTTTTTTTATACTAAATCTTCAAAATCCAGTGTTTTACACTTCATAGCACCTCTGTTAGGATGAGCCATATTTCAAATGCTCAATTGCCACATGTGGCTACCAGATTGGACTATGCAGCTCTAGAGGGTTTTCACTGACACTCAGTGTGATGAGACTGCCCCCCCAACTGTGACATTCTCAGGCTGGCTGCATTATTAGAGGAACTGTGCTTAAAGTTATACAACTCAAAAATATTTTATTTCTCTTAATGGTGTAAGAAAGGGTCTGGGCTCTTTGACATCTAAAATGATGATGGATGCTGTACTGGTGCCCACTGCCTGTGACCTGTGTCCGACACTTCACCGTGAGTCTTGGGGCAATTTCAGTGACCAAAATACTAGAATTTTAAAAAGTGAACACTTACCAAAGGGCCTCTTCTTCTCTTCCTTATCTTTCAGAGTCCTTGGATATCTTTTGTTCACAGTAAAGGTTGCTACTAGAGTTAGTAGCAGTTTATTTCAAGGAATAGTATAAAATTATCTTTCCAGTCCCATTTCTAGTAACACCCAATGGAACTTTTCAAATAGGTTTTAAGTTTCCATATCCTGTTCCCTTTTCAGTGATTTCTGAGCACAACATCCATCTAGGATTCAGCAATCGAGCACCTAACTAATAGTGAATGCAGCTAAGGGGCAGAAGTATACATAAGTGAGTAAATGTCTGAATAGCCAAAAAGATGTTGAAGATGCATAAAAGACCAAACACAAAAATATCACCCTTCATCGTCTCCATTTTGCAGATGAGAAAACTGAGGTTAACTGGCTTCCTCGGTGTCATAGTGATTAAGTCTGATTCCAGGCCAAGCATCCTTTCAGCCTCATTACATAGCTCCCTGGAATGGCTTTTTTTCCGTGCAGAACTGAAGACACTATTATCTGTTCTTCCACATAAATTACCTAGCATCTTTCCTCTACAGTGTTTATTTTCCCTTCTTAAGAAAATCTGTGGAACTTCATTATAAATCTTTCCAAATTACAACATGCATCAGATAAAGCACTTAAAGCTACCTGATGCTCACCTCAGAGTCCAGTGACGAAACAATATTCTTTAACTCATCAAATCATGGCAATCTAGACAATGGAAAAAAGAATGACAAAGCCCCATTAGCATTCTTCTTTGTAGGAAATACATGATCTCTATGGGGCCTTTCTCACCAAAACTAGTAGCTCTAGCTCTTAGTATTGTGACTGATCCTTGCGCACATCTTGGAAAAACGGGGATTAGTAAGTGCAAATTACGATCAAGACTTCTCCTGGGCTACAATATGCAAAGGAAATGATGATCATTCTTAAGAAATGCTCAACTAGAGGTAATTTAGTACATAATGAATCTTACAGATACAAAAAGTCCACTAAACTTAAGACACGTATTTATGTGGTTTCACTTAATTTTTTGTTTTTGGACACGAAGTCTTGCTCTGTTGCTCAGGCTAGAGTGCAGCGGTATCATCTCGGCTCACTGCAACCTCCATCTCCCAGGTTCAAGCGATTCTCCTACCTCAGCCTCCCAAGTAGCTGGGATTACAGGCGCCCACCACTGCAGTCAGCTAATTTTTGTATTTTTAGTAGAGATGGGGTTCCACCATGTTGGCCAGGCTGGTCTCGAACTCCTGACCTCAAGTGATCAGCCCGCCTCAGCTTCCCAAAGTGCTGGGATTATGGGTGTGAGCCACCGTGCCCAGCGATTTCTAAGATATGTATAGCCAAGGCAAGAATGCTGCTGGAACTATGCTAATAGCTGGAAGGCAGTTCCACACACAATGCAATAGCAGTTGTTAAACAGAATTGAAATACTCACTAGCAGAGACAAAAAGTCCAAAGTACAAGAAAAGTAGAGCATGATGTAACTATATATAAGAAAATGAAGGCGATTGATTCAAAAGTCAAATGTACTCATCACATCCCATCTGAATTGGGTGCCATGAGAAGAGCAAACGTAATTTGCAACTCTAAATTCCTTTTCTAGAATCAGTGGCAGTCCTTGTTCCTAAACAAACCAAAGACTTTCTAATCATGAAGTCAACTGAAATGATATACATGAAAGGAGCTATCTAAACAGTAAAGTGTCCATATCAGATTATTATTCCCAAATTAGAGAAAATATACTTCCTCAAGGACAATTAGATCTTTGTGTAACTTTCATTTACGGACCCCAATCAACCATTCAGTTTCTTCCAAGCTCCTTTCTAGCAGACATCGTGTGTTTACTTGGGCATGGGGGCTGGATCTCTATCACTGTTTTGCATACTTGTGCATCCATCTTCCTTGATGGGAGGACAACCCAAATAGCTCACAGAAGAAACAGGAGTCATGAAAAAAATAACAACAAAATGTATTTAAAAACAGACTTCTCCAGTTGGCATTTTGAATGAAATTGCTAACAACTCCAACCCTCTATGTTGTGTTTCTTTTGCTCCTGGAGTCCTCTTGCAGCTTTAATTCTTGAAACTCAGGTGGC